>LGAG01000797.1:291636-329462 GCA_001278395.1 Lerema accius
CCAAGTTTCATGCTTCCATCCGTTTGGGCTGTAGCGTGTCTGTCAGTCAATCAACATTTTTATTAAGTATGATGATGATTTCTGTAATAGTTGTTTATTGTTAGACGTCTAAGGTCTAGTCAAACCAGTCTTACCTACACATCGGCTAAAAAGTATTAAAAGTGTATTAAAGCTTTCGAAAACACATGAAATACTTACCAAATAATTTTAAAAAATAGGAACTTAATACAAGCTACTACATTTACTGAAATTACACGCAATCTTTTCAATTACAATACAAGTTACTGATATCAACAGACATCAATATCGTATGGTTAGGCGATCCAACAGTCAAATTCGCCCCTTTAATCCCGGCAAAATCACAAGTGCGGTCATTACATCCCTCAGTGTCATGCGCACACGCATGTTGAGATAACGCACGGACGACGCGTGCGTGCCGCGTGCGATCCCGCGGCTGCGCTTTAAATGATAGCTTCAGACACGGATATCAAAAGTGGCGAGAATTAGATTAAAGGCGACTGTTCGTGACGCAGTAAATATGCTAATTTTATAACTGTGAGTCCAGTCAATCGATAGGGCTATGAGGTTACTTTATTCTGAATTTTGATCTGACTGAAAAAATGCCTACATTAATTTATATCGTGCTAATACTTATCATGCTAGGAAAGGTTATGGGAAGAATAAATTTTCGTTATATAACCAAGATTTATGAAAACAAAATGTATACGATTAAAATTAAACAAAAGTATAATAATGAATTCAGCTTCAAGTTGTATTGTAAGTGAGAAAGTAAGAAAAAAAAACTAAATTTGTTTAAAAATAAAATGTTTTTTAAAATTAATCTTACAATTGAAAAGCACTGTTAAGGACATATTCTCGAATATTGTAGAGATAATTTTTGCTTCCAAATTATCATCAATAGAAAGTAAAGCATGGAATGATTGTTGCTCGACTTTGAATATAGGTTCTGTAATATTAACCCCAATTATTGTCTTGAACTCGATATGCCCTGTATAGAATAAACAAAGACGTATTTGGAGACGACCCATAATCAGAGATAATGAATATTGAATAGGACTTATCAAATACCAAATGAGGTTAAAATATCGATCTCAATGATTTTCCCAGAATATAATTAGATAGGTGTAAAGTAGGTAGGCACTAGTCACTGTTACCATGAAAAAAAAAACAAATTACGACGAATGTTATAAGTTACGTATATACTACCTATACTTACCCTTAAATTTAAAAAAACATGTCGTAAAAAATAACTGTCCTTTTTAATTTTCCACTTCTACAACATTAACTTATTAATATGCAGTTAGGTATAGCTGTTATGTGAAAAAATGTAGGAAATAATGCACGTTAGTGACAAGCATGCATTGTTTTCGACAATACGCGATTTATTGAAGTACACGACGCTATAATAGTAAGCGTCCCCCAATCATTATGGCGGTGTTAATACGCAATCGGGATTACACTCCATTTAGCTTGGCTTTGCTATTGAACCGCAGAATAAATAAAGATTATTCTAACTGTTGGTTAAGTGTCGTGAGAAAGCTTCGGTCATATAAATGCCTCATGCTTTGTTGTGCTTTATGACAAGCTTTGTGGGTGGGTGGTAGAGATTTGGGTTTGGAATTAGGTTGCTATTTTCATAATAATATGGCCTACGATATTTTGCATTTTTTTAAATTTTACTTTTGGCTGTGAGGTATTCTTTACTCCTTGAGTTGGGCTACTTGGACTGTTGTACAGAGGTTATTATATTAGTAGTTAAAAGGTGTACCTATATTAAAACCAAATTTTTTTTTTTTTATAATTAGGCCCCTATTGCGCCTATGGCGATGGCTATGACTGAAACAATACAAAGTAATAAAGGACTAAAACACGAATAAATAAAGTTCAATACCCATTTAACATACTACCTACTCATAAACTGGTTATAAGAACAAAATTAATCTTTATAAATTTTTACTGTGATTATTAATGTTACTTTTTAGTTAAGATACCTCTTTAATTAATCTCGCAAAAAGGTTGACGAGATGAATTTAATTACGCTAACAACATCGTCATATTAATTACAAGGTAAGTAAGAATGAATACAAAATGAGAGTAATTTTTCTTGTTCTATTTTTAATGAAATGTTACAAGTACCTACTAGAAAGTAATGTTAGTAATGGTGCCACTTAAAATATTGAAACATAGACTAATATTAGTTGGTGCTACATTTCTTGTAGGTAAACTTACATGCCCTCAAGGTATAAAAATGTTTTTAGTTGCTACAAATTTTAATATCATTCGACAAAGAAAATGATAACAAGTCCTAAAGCACTTTTACTTACTGTATTAATAATTATTTTTTAATAAACTGACGTTCTGAATTTATGCTGGAACTAGCTAATTAAAGGTAATTTTATGAACAATCTGGGTTTATTAATATTGAATTTTATTAAATCTAGGATAGGACATCGATTGAAGTTAATCATTGCCTAATTAATAAGAGTATATCGAAGGATTCAACAATATACTTGATATTGTTTGACATAACGTGTTATGGTTGAATTTGGGTCACAAAGCGAGTCCTCTACTTTTAGATAATTTCCAAAAATACTCGTAATTTCGCGAATGAGCATTCACGTCTGAAATTAATGAGCAGACCTAGATGAATGCAAAACATTAAGAATTCTAGTCTGTGATCTCTTTACTACGGGACATTAATCTTAGATCGCACTTATCATTTAATTAGATCCGTGTCGAGCGCCCTTGCGGCTTCAATTTTATTTTATAACGTCATACACACGTCCCTGTCTCTCCCTCGCTAACTATGGTATTTAATTTTGTGACATACAACGTTCATTAAACTATGGAGTTAAGGTGCAAAATGCGTTGTACGTCTAATTGTGTGATGGAAAATTGCAGAGCGACTACCCTACTGTTACAATGCCCTTCTACTTGGTCGGCCAGTTGTGGCAAATTAGTAGGGCTGTCAATGAAAACTTTCTTAGTTAGGTATAAATTGAACATAATAGGTTATACAAGTATGCTGACGATATCAGGCCCAGTTTCTAGTAATTCAGCCTCTTTGATAAATATTATACCATATCAGTTATTAATGTAGAGTTTATTGTAAAATGTGCTATAATACATACGTGTAGTATAATTTTGATTTAAGTAAATATTTTGATTCACAAATTCTACGTATGCTGTTATAGAATAAAGTTATGCAGTTACTTAACTAATGAATTTTTCCTTTATTATAGATCAAATTTTAATGTGCATATTATATTGTTAACAGATCTTCTTGACACACATGAAAAATGAAACTAAGACTGAAAAACAAAACTAGCATTATTGCTTTGCCATGACAGTATTTGCGAGTACAGACAACATACTACGAGTATATTCAAGTGACATCGGCAGCCCTATTGATATCCCGAAATGCATTTTACGTCTTGCCCCTTCCCGCCGGATATTAAGCCCCAAACTTAATCATGTCCCTCTTACAATATTGAACAGCAAAGGATTTTTTACGGTACTCATTACACCGTTAAATTCCCACGAATTTTAACTTTTTTTATACGACCATTTTATTATTTTCACAATTAGATTCGTGGCATAAACGTTCACGCTGCATAATTTCTTCTTCATTGAGAAAGCTCGGAGACCGTTCCAGAAACCTATTTAAGTAATTGAATGAATGAACACATTATGCTTTTGTAAGCTCGCATCTCGCATTATAAAAGATGCGTAATTATTTATCTATCAAGGATATTTTACAGTGTATTCACGTTTTAATCCATTATTCTGTTTAATGAATGCGTTGTTTATAACCCTGTTTGGTTATTCCATGGCTCATTTCAATTGAGGAAGTAAAATGACGTTCAGAAAAAAGAAGTAATATGATTCTCACTTGGTTTGGTAAAAGGAAAAACTTTGTAAGGAAACCTGCATACGTGAGAGTTCCCCTAAAATTCTCAAAGATGTGTGAAGTCTACCATTGTCTACTTGGCCAGCGTGGTGGACTATGGCTGTGACTATGTGTGTACTGACCCGAGCTCAGCAGTAGCACAGTTATGGGCTTCAAAGATGATTAAATCCAGTTCAAAAATCCTACTAATATTATAAATGTGAAAGTTTGTAAAGATGTTTGGATATTTGGATGTTTGGATATTTGGATGTTTGGATGTTTGTCCCTCCTTCACGGTCTAACCGTTAAACGGATTAAGCTGAAACTTGGTACACAGATAGGTTGCATCCAGGAATAGGACATAGGATACATTTTATCCCGATTATAGGTTCCCTTGGGATAAAATCAATATTTTGTTTATCGACTTTTCCGCGGCCGGAGCCGCGGGCATCGTCTAGTGTTTCAATAAATAAGCAACAGTCAGTACAACTAAGAATAAAGCGGTGATTCCCAAAATTTATTACGAAGAAAAACGTACAGGTGAAGTAATGAAAAAGTAATCTTCATTACCGTTATCCTGGCTCTTGTTTGGTGAACATCTGACGCTCGGGCAAAATGAACGTTGTGAAAAAGAAGAATTTAAAGTGTATTTAAATTTGCATCAGCGGTCGTGATGCAGATGAGTGACGTCACGTGTAGCTTCTCCCCTAATTGGCACTCCCATGCCGAGCTGTGCAGCATTTTTTTGCTTTACTTCGTTACCAACAATGATGCTTTAATAATTTAATGACGCCGCTTAAATCGTAAACTGCGTCTACGTGTAAGCTGGCAACGTGTATTAACCACATTATCTAATAGGTACACGTTGTCTAATGTCACAAATATTGTCTGTGGTAATGGTAGTAATCCCCTTAATGCTTAGTTTTGGATTGACATGATCAGTTTCTTCTTTTTTCAGATTATAGATTTTCTTCTGGATTCTTGAAAACAATTTTAAAAATAATAGGAAATCGAACCCAAGGCCCATTGAAGAGCTGTCTGGAATGGTAATTATTAACTTATAAATTAAAAACAAAACACACATAAACATACATACAACTTTTGATACATTGAAACGTCACACGCGCACGACAGACTGCTGTCACGTTGACAGTCTATAGTTTGAAATAGTGTTTTGTTGTTAATATTCGACTACCATCTAAGTCTGCCTATATTTAATTTGCTAAAAGATTTTTTAGAGTAAGTATTTGTTCTTATTATGGTTAAGTTAACGTATAACCTCGACATCGAAGGAAAAGTGGAGTGTATTAGACGTGAGGGGGCGCCACCAAAGCTGTATTATTTGTCAACGCGGTCAGAGGCTTACGACACACAATCTTAAAATCAATTTTCATTTATTCGCAGATTATCCGCTGCGCACTAGTAACAGGCTACCATGTAGAGTGGAAATATTCGTAGACAGTCCATTTTATTTAATTAATAAGTATGTATATTGCTTAAATGTATGAGTATTCTATATTTTCGGAGCTCTGTGAAAATGCTCTATGGAGATTTTTATAATAAAAAATAAGTAAGTATAAAAAATAAAATGATAGCAAAAAACAGAGACAGACTCTATTACACCTCATAATGTTATTATCTGTCTGTTTGGTCTCTGTTTATACATCCTATATACGCTCGAAAAACATTATTCTCTGACCAAAGTTCAATGAGCCTGATATTTAAATGGTTACTGCAACATACGTTACGACCAGATGGAAGAACAGGTAATTTGTCTTAATTTGACATTTTAAACTAGCATTACTTACGAGTATTCCTGAGAAGCTTTCAAGAAGAACTTTCTTGATAATTTCTTGCCTTTTGTTCATCCGTTTGTTCCTCTTCATTTATAACAAACAGGATTGCAAAACGATAGCATAGTTTGTCTTAAAAACTTGCACGAAAACTTCGCAAAAAAATATTTTCTACTTCTTGTAAACTCTATGTAAACGTATGGCCAGTACGCTAGCGAATAGTCTCAGTCGGGGAGGCCGGCGAAATCTTTATAAATGTGCGCCGTTATCGTCCCGCCCGATTGACCGGCAGTCGACCGTACATTTCTCAGCCTGAAAAATAACGGATTTATTTAATTTTATGGCCACGCCACGTGCTGAATGGTCGATTGGAGCCCGACGAAGGGACACGTTTCGTTTTTTCTGTTTGATTGTATTTAGTTTTTGCGTTATTATGAAATTGGCTATTCTCTATCGTAGGCTAAAGTTGATTAACTTCTTAGCTTCATCATAAAATTCTTCAATTAAATACATAGGAACATAACACAGTAGATACAGTTTTGACTGTGTTTAGGACTTTGGGATATTTACGTGGTGTTTGACCTTACAATACTCAGCATAGGTACTACCTTAGTTTTTTCTTATTACATATTTTCGTATTCCATTAAAGGACTAATACTACTGAGCATAGGTTTCTCCTTGTAATAGAATTAACCTACATTATCAGTCCTAACTTCCAGAGTTTTCTTAAGAATACTTCTGTCCTATCCGAGGATTATCACAAAAGTCCATAAGCGTCTCAATACATAAAAAGATCTTATTTTTGTAACCTAAACATCAACAATTAATCTTCCTATTGTTGTGTTTTTGATATGTTGACGCTTATGCTTATTATTACTACGGTTACCAGCAGAGGTTATCACAGCTAATTTGTGGATTAGTCGTTCAATGCCCCCATCTTTACTATCCATGTTTACCTTTCCCATAGCCCCGCGACTCGTTAGGGTAACTGATCTCATTAGTTTAATTCCACCAGATAATTTTTAGATTTGTTACGTCTTGCTTGATTTAATTTATACAATATCCTTGTAGAACATCTGCTTGATGGTACTATTTGGTTTTAAGGATAGTTTAATTTTTGAATTTAACCTATTTAATTAGGACCTTAAGTACCTTTAAATGTACCTACAGTATATTGTATTCCAGTGAAGGACTGTATTGATATCTGGAATTGATCAGAATTTAGAATTGGAAGATAATTTAATAAGTACTAAAATTACCTAACCTTACCTTAGGTTAATTACTTCTAGGTTACCTACTTCATTTCAGGATTCAGGAAACAGTTTTTCATATTTCCTAACAATAAGAAGATTATTCCATACAAATGTTTTAGTAATTATGTGGCAATAGAAGAAAAAAATCTTTAATCGGATAATTAGGCGTAGCAATTGGTTTTCTATTGTTGTTATGGAAAGGCAAGGTCAGTAAAAATTATTGTGGCGTAAAATTGGTAAATCTAATGTTTCGAAAGGGTGAAAAAACTTTTGGTTAAATTGATATTAGGTAGAATTTTTTATGGGAAATATTAGTTAAGGCAGTTGATATTTTAATAGACACTGACGAGTTACTGGCTTAAAAAATAATTATATTAAAATTATATTGGGTCTTAATTTTTATTTTGTACTACAGGTGTATACACTGATAGGTTCTTTAGTAATTATCACAAAATCGCTATGTTATAATGCAGGTCCCTACTTATGGGTAGATTGTTTGGGTAAAATATCCGCAAATCGGTCGAAGAATTACATTTTTAATCGGCAATTGGAAGTCTGACCGCTAAAAAAGACCTAAATACGGAATAAAACCTCGATGTAACTCTTGTGATCCTACGTGCTTACGGCAACGTCGGTAAAAGAAACCGTAAGGTGTGATTCCGTAGAACACGACAAACGACAGATTTCACCAGGCAGCGACAGCATTAGTTTGTTTTTAATTTGTATGAGATCAATTAAAAAATGACTTTACCTAAGTATAGCATTTGAATTGAATTCAATTGCAGTTTGTGATCGATTGCAATTGGTGTCGAACAAATTAAGAAAAAAATAATGTCGTTGACTGTCGCATTAAGTTTCAACGCTCTGTCGTATGTCGCGTCTTTGGAATTGCAGTTTAACTTGCCTTAACTGTCGATTACTTACTTGATTGTATTGTTAGTGGCCACTGACAGCTCTGTTCATGGTTGCCGTTGATCAGGCATCGCGACGTGTTTACGCAGTTTTTGTACTTCAAACATCTAAATTAGAATACTTCTTACTTTATTTTAACGGTATAAACGTTTCATTTACTCTTGATCTTATTTTGTAGCCTCGTTTTTTAAGTGTTTCAGGTTTTTCCATATTCATCGAACCCGATATACAAATGAACTCTCAAACCTTGCGCAACGTTTAAGTTAAATTTTGCTTAAGATTTGTGTATTATTTTCAAATAGCCGAGCCCCTAGATAATTAAAGCAGCGAATTAAAATCAGCTTAAATTTGGCGGAGGCGTGTTGGTTAAATAACTTGAGTAAACAGAATTCAAATAGGTACAAACGTTATGGGTGAAATTATAGTATCATCAATTGCGAATTACAGCGCATACTAATATTTTAATTCGCCTCGCCAGGAATCAAACCCAATATCCTATGAAACCGGATCCTCAATTACATAGAATGCTATGTAATAATAATAAAGTCTCACTATAAATCTACCTATACATATATATATCAGTCTTACGAACGTAACACAATAATCTTAATTCAGTAACCCAATACCCGACTCGAAGACTAATCGAGAGCTTACTAGCCGCGGGCATAGCCGCTACTATCATCAGTTTACTACACAATGGCCGTCAACAATAGCCGTAATGGTATACAATGGTTGCCGTTTACCCCTCGACCAGCTCAATGGTCAAATCGTACCCTCATCCAAAAAACTCAAGGAAACAGCCGATAACAGTGATTAATTGGTTTAAGTCGAATTCAATGAAAGTGTCGGATCGCTTAGCCGGTTTTTTACGCCACGGATAAGTTACCGTGATTCCTTTAAAATTGTTAAATACTTTCGGCAAGATTCTTTACAATTGTCCATTATGGGTTTAAATTGAATTAGCAATGAATACAATTATTAATAGATATGCTTTTAACCCACATGAGCCTATTTGACATGATTATGTCAGAAAGGTGGCAAAATTGGGCTTTGTCAACGATTTTATATAACAAGATTATGTTATAATGGTGAGGTATAGTATGGTATTAGGTCGGTTTTCTCCCGTGTGCGAATGAGACGGCAAATAATTATTGTAAAAACTAAAACCCAGCACATATATACGTGTGATAATTAGAATGATTTATTTTATACATTTCTCACAATAATAAATAACTAATTACTTAATTAGTAATGGGTTGTAAACATTACTTAACTTCACGATTACCAAGTTGTAAAAAACGAACCAACATAATTAAATTACAAAATTTAAAATATTCTTTCGTCAAAGGGAATAAAACGCAATCGTTTTAAATTAATTGTGAGCAGTTAAACAGTTTTTATTCTTCTCGGAAATACTTTCGCTGACAATTCTGTGAATTATTTTGTTGGCGGCGGAGGTTGGGCTTTGGACTGATTAATTATGTTTATTAATAACTAGTGGACCCCCCCTCGCTTCGCTTCGGTAAACCTATGCCGAACGAAGGTAAAAAAGTAGCCTAAATTACTCCTTATTACATCAGCTATCCGCCAGTGAAAGTCCTGTCAAAATAGGTTCAAACGTTTCAGAGATTAGTCGGATCAAACAGACAGACAGACAGACAAAAAATAAAAACATGTTATTTTGGTGTGTGTACCGTGTATACATTATGGATTTAGTAAAAAGCGGCTATTTTAAAACTACAAACAGATACTTCAATTTCATTTAGTTGATTTAGTAGCAAATAAAAATTAAATTATTATCAGTATTCATGTTTATATTTTTTTATATAAAAAGTCGATAAGTGAACAGCTCTACACTTAGAAATAGACAGTGGTCATCGTGGGCCATGGACATTAGTAACATTAAAAATATCAGTGTTGAAAATGAGACATACAGACATTGCCCACTTCTGATATCTATATCTATTAATACCTATGTCCTGATATTAAAATGAATATCGCAATAACAGTAAAGGAATTTCTTTCAGAGGACAGTAAAGAAGAATAGCCATGAATCTATATCGCACCGATTGTGTGTTTCCATTAACACTTAATAAATAATGGACGACATTATGTTCCATCAATCTTTAAGAGGCAAACAGAATGCCAAAATTAATTCATACAAGTTAAAAGAACAGAATAAAATAACGTTGTTTCTTTATATTAATCATTTATTTACTTCAGAATACTTTTATAGCTATAGACACGTTTTCATAATTTCTTAAGCTTTTCTAGAAGTAGCTCAATTTCAGACGCGACAAATCTTGTAACACACGTGTAAATAATATTTAGATAAAAGTTTATTTATTTATAACTTTTAGTGTATATATTTTTAAAGTAGGCACTTATTCAATCGATCCAGAATTCATAATCAGATTCACATGCCATCATCCGACTGTTTCAAACGAGTAGCGACAAAATGGCGGTGAAACCCGTAATTTGTGACCGATCATGTTTCGAGTTACACGGCAATAAATTAACGGAGTATGGAGAATAATTCTGTTAATATAGGCCGTGCGTGCTTAGTGATGTACCATTGATTTATCGATGCAACCCGTGATGTAACAACATATATCAATATGTTTTATATACGTGTGTAGGTTTAACAAGGTTCGATTGACGTGTAGCCTTCACTCGTAACAGATTAATGAGCTACAGTGGTAGGGTCGTCATGATTGTGTGTTTAAACAGTGCTTATGAGCAATAATATAAAAATTAATATGAATATAAGTCATATTATTTCACTAATAGCTAGTGTTAAACTTTGTAAGTAAAGATAATATAATGCCCTCTTATCTTTCAAGTCAATAAAATTAATGTTGCATTAATAAAGTACAGTAGGTAGATAATAAACTAAAATGAAATAACAAAAATGAATTGATATACCTACCTACGGAAATATTGATAATTTATTTCTAAGATGTATCTAAATGGTTGAATGTGGGTTCCAGATTCTTATAAAGAAAAATATTATTTAAACTTTAGTTTTTGCTTAGGTACTTCATAACAAATTGAAACTATAATAACAGGTAGTAGATAATAGAAACATCAATTTTATAATTACATATTTATATCAATAGAATCAACGCGTTTGGCACGAAAGCATGAAAACAACCTACTGGGATGTTTTTTTCCATATAATACGAACGAGATAGCAAATAACTATCTTAAAGACAATAAGGACTCGTGCAATGTACCGTGGAACCCTTTTTTCGCGTATTCTTTAGGGACGTAACATATCTATAGTATAAAATATATCATTCATTGCACCCCTTTTGTTGCGGTTTCATTTCATTCATGCAAAACTTATTTGATTGTGTGTTTCCATTGTCTTTTAAATAAAAATCCTGTGACGTTGTTTGACTATTTGAATTGTAAAAAAAATATTGATCGTATAATAGCATTTTTATATTTAAAATATCCGAAAAAGAATAAGTAACAGACAGATTTACTATTACGTTTTTAATATTACTATTAGTAAAAGTATTGCTAGGTTTAGGTATATATGTATGAATTGACTTAAAATATTAATATCATGGAATAATTTTATTTTATTTAATATTTACGATTTGCCCATTCTAAAAGATCTTGAATTTCACAGATTGCCGTCAGCACGGTTTAGTTTATGATTTAGTTTACCCTTCACAATTGTGCTAACACGAAACAGTAAAATATGTGTCACCAACTAGTTTATCTATGATAAATAATGCAACGCAATAAAGTTCACAATTACATAAATTAAATACGGGTTTCTTGAATGTGTCCAAGGGAGTCAGTTCTAAGGGTGATTAAGTCGATATTTGAAACTGGTAATAAAAACCACTTATCTAATTTAAATGTTAACATGATTGTGCGTAAAAATAATTTATGATTTTGTTTTATGAAGAATCTTTGTTTTATTAACTTATACTTGCAGTAAAAGATATTAACTAACACGTTTTAATGTTTTAATTACGTAATTATATCAAAGAAATTAAATTAAGAAAAATTACGCCAAATCGAAGTATCCACCATTTGTACTCAATTGACGATCTTGTTAATTAATCAGATTGCATTAAAAATGTTCGCAGCACCTGTAATCTTTTATGCTTAACCTTTTCGGTAATAAACCGCATAAAAACTATTTTCTCATCGAATATTGCCTTTGACGTGGAGTTTATCCAATAACGATGAATAACATTCACAGCACAGTGCATAAAATAGTTAAAAAGCAATCGTCCGGTAATAATTTGATTCAGTATCGTTTTTATTTAGGCCTAAATGCAATACCGCACAATCTGCCCACTTACGGCGTTAAGCGTCGACTCGGAAGCGGAAGGTCGTAAGCGACGAGTACAAGTTAGTGCGAAAAGCTCCGCAATGGTAGAGCTTTCGTACAGGAAAAGGAAGGACTTCGCTGCCCGCCTAGACCGGCGAGGCTGCCTCCTGCTCATTCGCTTCCCAGCGGCCGTAGCGAACGCACGTCTGCGTCTTTACCGCGCCGCTCTCCAAAACACGATCGCGAAAAAACTTTTAAGTGACGTGACGAACGATTTCCGGCTGCATTTGAAATATGAACACGATTGCGTTGTGCAGTGATTTTTCCTAAACGTGCAAAGAGACTGATAATCTCCTACAGTGTGCTGAAGAGGCTAATTACGAGCTAGGCTAATTGGCGGGGCCGGCGTTTCATGAAGGTGAGCCGACTTTTATTTCCGTTCGGCAATCCCTCTAATTGCGTCAATTAGTGTAATGCGGCGACAGCTTTGAAGAGTCCGCTTAATGATCTCCGCTGCGTAGCTGTTAGTCTTTGAAAAACCATAAAAAATAACAGGAGGTTCCTGGAAAGCTCCGTGAATGCAAAATAATTGGCTGTATAATTTACATTACGATTTATTCATAGCAAGAATGAAATTAGAACGTTTTAAGGTAATTTAACAACAGTGTTTTTCTTTTATTGTATTTTTTAAAATTAACTCGAAACGTGAGTAAAAAATAAGTCAATAAGTTTCGATTTACATTTATTAATCGTAGTCAAATTATTAACAAAGATATAATATCTACATTCCAAAAATATTATTATATCCGATATAAAAGTTACGAATAACTTGAATAGTTTTTGAATATGATTCTATGATTCATTTAATACACAATATAATATCATAAGTATTTTTATTACGAATTGAATTAAATGGCAGTGTGAATTACATTATTTTACTATTCACTTTAGGTTATAACTGCATTTTATTTTACTTTAAAGTATAGCCAGTATTGTTACGAAATAACATTTGTCACATGTTTATGAAGAATAATTTCTGTGTTGTATGATTCATTACCGAATTATCTAGGTACCCACTGAGCTATTATATTCTGATAAGGTTTCCGGTTAATTAGTTACTAGGAATATGTGTTACATGTCCAAATAATTTAAAGTTCAAAAAAATAATTCTGAGATGATATGTTGCAGTGACGAATATTTTTTGATAATGTTCTCTAACGAAATGAGATCATAATATTTTTTTATTATTTCATAGTGTTGTACACTAATTATAAAAAATGTGAATGAATAGGAAGAAGAAAATTTTCGAGAATGTTAAAGAAAATATAATTTATTTAAAAATAAAATTGACAATTGATTTTATTACCGTTAATTAAAGATGCTGTTAGCACTTAAATCTTAAAAAGTGTTCGTTAAAACCTGTTGAAACTTTAAGTCTTAAATTGCTAACTCCAGTAAATAATCTACTACTTATAAAATATTATCATTGCAATAAAAGTATTAATTTCGATAAAAAATAAATAAAATCTTTAGTCACGATAAGCGTAATCAATTAATTTTAAACCAAAATAAAATTAATATTTATTTTATCTTGACTATAATCCTTGACCTCCTAACATGTTTCTTGTAAACATGACTTTTATGTTTTTATTACAACTAATTTATTTTTAAATATAATCTGACTGTTTTATCGTTATTTGATTTTATTATTAAGATATTTTTATGCTGAATTTTTGTTCTAATATCTGAATTCCTAGGTACAATAAAGTTAAAAAAAAAATTCTTCCTTTAAAAAATCTTTTTTAATCTCGATAGCGGCAGACAGATTTTTTACTCCCATAATTCGCTCTAAGAAGTTACTCATATAATAAGAGTAAATTCCGCAAAATAATAACAACCAAGTAACGTTTACTTCAAAATTTTTATAAGATAAAAAGCGAAACACCGAAACAGTAATCTGATTCAGACATATACTTTTTGTGTAAAAAATGAGTTGAGCTTTCGTACTACGGACGACATGGTTGTCCCAAAAGCCAATTAGAATCCCGTATCCGGCTTGTTTATTCTCTAATTAGCAAGTGGCTCATTAGAGCTACATCACTAGACCAGAGAGCAGAGTGTAGCAATGCTTCATTCGTTTTAATTATAAACACTGTTTCTTGTGTTCTTATAATTACCGAGCACAATTAAGGGACAACATTTTATTGCTTATTTTGTGCATAATGAATGTTTTTAAGATTAACTTTTATGTGCGAGATATACGTACTTTTAATTTTAATTAACTGGAAGGTATTGACGTATAAAATAAATAACGTGATTTTTTAATGATTTTGTTAATTTTTGAACATACTTTTGTATTAGAAGCCTTGCTGTAAAGCACGTATGAACTTGTTATCAAGTAGATACATAACAATTTATTATTTCTGAAACGCAATCAATATCGGTTCATCGTTTAAGAACTACAATGCCGCAATTAGCACAGAGTTTACCATTCGCGATTGTTATCAAAATGTCCTAGGTTCGATACCCAACGAGGCAGAATAATTGAATAATGTGTTTTTGTCTTATTATGCATAGATGTAAAGGCTAGATGAAATATTAAATTCACTATCAAAATATACAGATAACCAATATTAATTTAACCAATTAATAAAGTTGCTTTAATTAACGGCCTGTTAGAATAAATTAATCAGCGCACACCGCTCTGTTGGTGATGGCCGCTCTCTAATGATTATTTTATTAAATTGCTGGTGTAATCAATTGTATGCGCAATTTACTTACTCGTAATACAGGATGCGTAAAGTGAGGTCTATTTAATTTTTTGACAATAATTTAATAACTTTACCCATATTAGCTGACTTGGAAGATAGTGTACAAGTTGTAGATATGGTTAGGTATAAAATAGCTAAATATATGCCTACATAATAATAAGTATTGAACTTTTACTTTGTAGGAGCTAGTTCTAAAGAAATTCAATAACAGCATTTAATCGATATTTTTTGTATCAAAGTCCGTCTAATCGTTCGCGCAATCCGAGTTTAGTACCAAACACTCATATGCAGGGTTTTTATGTATAAAAAAATGCATATTTTATCTACAACTCATTCCCTTTAAATGTCAACGGATACACAATCCAGTAACTAGTGTAGGGTTAAAGGAAATGGATTGACTTCTAAGTACTTGTTTCAAAGTAGGCGTGTCTATTTGTTGCTACATTGTTACAATAAAATGCGTTACAGTAATATTTGTGAGTTATACTCGTAAGTTGCGTATTTTTAATGAAACAACATAGTAATACAGCCTTTAGGTTAAATGGAGGAATTTTTAATTAATTGTAAAATAACCTCTGCCCGTCTTTTAGTATGCGATAAATTTATTTATAATACTACAAGCTAGTTATTCTTATTAGTTTCTTAATTATTAACAACCCTACGGGCGAAGGTCGATACCGGGTACCTAATTAGGTTGCTACGAACCTTGTTTTTCAGTAGTGGCGGTGACGCTTCCTCCTGTTCCTAATTCAATTACTAGTTGCCACCACAGAGCAATGAATGTATCTGTTACGTTGCCACCGTCAAGTCAGCCTCTTTGTATTTTATAACCATAAGTTCGCCAACAAAAGTATATTTTCATGTCTTTCATGCAAATTGAATTCTACGAATATCTGTATAGTCTATGCTATGTGAGAGTGTACAAGTAATTTTAATTCGATACCCTATGTAATTTTAGTAGAGTAGAGTCAGCTATCATTGTTACATAAGTGATCGCTGAGTAGAGTAGAGAAAAGTTGAGTATAAAGTTGATGTGATCGAAAAAATCTACATCACGTGAATGAAAATAACATAAATAAAGTATAGCAAAAATAGTAAAGCAACTTTAGTAGTATAGCAAATGCTTTTACCTATTTGTTTGAGATTACAATAATATTTTTTATTCCGTACTGGTTCATAATATTAAGAATTATCAAAGTATCAATAAATTATGTGTCCAAACTTATACATATTTGATACTTGTAACAAAATTAACATAAAATGCGTCAGTAAACAATAAAATATTTTTAATTATTTTGTTTACCAAGCACAGTCGTCTATCAATACGTCGTTAGCTTAATTAGTTTAGTAATATCGTAACGTTGGCATTAATTAAGAAGCAATGTATATGAAATATGCATTGTTTCCGTGGGCGACCAGATAGCGTAGTAATTGCTGGTGATAATTTTGCACATTTCACACTATATTGTATGTAATTAGAAAGGCTTGCCCTCCTCTGCTACGTCCTGTAGTATGTTGATAACCCCAAGTGGCGTGAGTTCTGACGTACGACATGACAATAACAGCTATGAAGACTGTCTTGCTTATGTAGATGATTTAGCTTAGTTGCTAATGTCCTAGGTTCGGTTTTAGGTACATTTTTAAACGTTTTTTTAAGTGTCTTTGTGACTTTGTTTCAAACATTTTGAAAATTACACTAGATCGTACTTCACATTATTCTGAAACAGAAGAAACATTTATTTGTTACATTCTCGGCATACATAGCTTGGGCTATAATAGCACTCAAGAGCCATCGCTTCGCATTGGACTAGTGTAAGAATTTCCTAATATATGTTTCATAGACGATAACCATGATACAACGAAGCAATTCCAAGGTTATGTTTTGTCAAAACGTCAATTAGGTATTTGGCTCATTTGGGGGCTGTTTTATTTGATTTTATTTTGGTTTTGTCAACATTAAAAAAGTGTAAAAAATTAAAGGGTCTACACATTTTGTTTTAAGAGATAAACTTTTGTGACAGATGAACATAATGACGAATAGATGCAAAATAGGATCTCTTAGAATAGACTTTTAGTGCTATTTTACCTTAACAAATGATTGGCGTAGAATATCTATTTCCACACCGACTGGTTTTATAACAATTGGATAAAAATAGAGATAAAAAATTCTTGATACTAAAACTACATTAAACTTGCAATCATACTACTAATTTAATTTGTTTACACCGCCATTATCTCACCAGTAAGTGAACCATAACATTATTGATTGATAACAGTGTTGTGGATGTGGAAATGAACTGAATTTTCGATCAATTTCAATAACTCCCTAATTGGTCTTACGTTGGCGGCTCGAATGCAAATACTCTGTTATTAGGCAGGTTAATTAAAGAGTTATCGGTTGTAATTAACCCGTTTCGGTACAGTACGTGTGCCCATGGCTCGTACAAACACCACTAATTAAGAAATTCCTCCTTCATTAGCTCAATTAGATTTATTCACGTCAGGAACTATACATACTCGTTAAAACAAGAATATTGCACCACTTATCTGTTTTGTGGTTTCAAAATGGTTGACGGTTGTAACTGTGGGCTTACTTATTACTTTGGGTAGGTTTAACCACGTTCGTACAAATTCGACATTGCTTTATTCCAGGTTTAACCAAAGTTTTTCAAGGCAATATCTGACGTAAATTAACGTCGGTAAATTTTAAACTAGATCGTAAAGATCTGTGACTAGCCCAGACAGTTGCGACCAGGTCTCAAAGCTTTAAAAAAAACAATCCTGGATGGAGAGACTATTTTATATCTTCCAGTAAACTGTGTTGTGGCTGTCAAGGTTTTCAAGTATTGGAAATAATTGGGTACAGTATAACTCCCTTCATACTTATAAGCCGGTGTACATACTGTCGTAAGTTGTAGTGCAGACTGGCAGGAAGCCGCGACCCCTCCCGGGTTATCGATAATTAAGAATGAACTCGCTGACGTTCATCATGAATCGTTTTTTATACAACGCCCAGAACAGATAACACAGTATAGAGAATCCTTACAGTTTTTGATATTATCAAAAAGCGGTTTCGAGTGCCTAATTGCCCAATTTTTTTCTGATCTTCAACAAGTATTTTAATTTTATTTTTTACGTTAGTTGTAGATATCTCATTCTAAATGAATCGGTTAATAATCTTCCGATATTTGTCTGCTTAAAGAAACGTTATCATAAAGTTATTCACAAGGACAACATAATTGTAAAACCGATTAAGATACACCGAGGCGAAGAAACGAAATTAATAATAGAAACCCAAGTCATGAAAATATTTGTAAATAGTGCTCTACTTTCCATTGGGTCAGGAAAATAATTAAATAGACACTGCGCGAGAGCAGCTCATTTTAATACATATAATTATCTAATATCTTAAACGTTGATTAAAAAATATACCTAATATTGTGAGGAAGGTATAGTGGTCGGCAAACTAGAGTCAAATATGAATATTACAACAATGAAAAATAAATTTAGAGCCAAATCTGCTTGTTTAATAACCTTTTATTACACTAAATAAGTAGTACACTATACCTATAAAACTAAATGTCATACATACATTTTTAAATTAAAATATTATTGCGCCTTCCGTGTATATTTGTGCCAGAGCCATTCAAAGAGCCAAAGAGCCCAATGCGGCTCTAGAGCCGCACTTAACCGACCACTGGTATGGTAGAATACGTTATTGGCATTACATCATAAGTATAACTCGTTAGTAGGTACCGTATCTAATATTTTGAATAATGAATGTACCTAGTTACGTTTCTATTAATTAGTATTAATAGTGAATATAGAACTACAGTAATTAGTATGTAGCTAATTGAATCTCTATTTGCGTAGTCTTAATCACTTTGACGTCAATTATTTACAAGCATCAAATTAATTTATACCCGATAATGAATCATATTATCCATATCAGAAATTTATGTCAACGTAAATATTGTATGTTGTTTTATATTTATTTATAATAATACACTTTATTACATATCTTAATAAAATAAATAAAACAAAAATTGTATAAAGTATAAAAATATATAAAGATAATAGACCAAGTTGCAAAACAAAATTGTGAATACAACGTGATAAAACAATACATACATTATATAATGTATACTGTGTAAATATATATTGTGTAAGTGTATATTGTGTAAATATATAAAAATAACACGCATTATCGTAAAATATTTTTACAGTGTGAGAGACAATAAAAAACGTCCTTTCCACTCAATGATCATAATTCTTTTCTTATCGTGAGCTCTTCGAGTGTTTGTAGAGTGACGCCACTTCTCTAAGATATGCAAAATTCTAACACACTGATATGAAAAAAGTTCATCCTGGAAGCTTACCTCTTTAAACAATATGAGAGATTAAGCAGGATTGAATATTAATATCAAGCGTTACTTACCTTCCCTTTTATTATTTACCAGCCGGCCGGTCTCGTTTCGCTTCGGTAAACCAATGTTAAAAAAACATACTGCTACACCATTGCTATATTATTATATATTATCATTTTACGTGTCATAGCTTTTGTAAAAATGTTTTAAAACATTGTGGTCCTACCTTTAAATACTACCAAAAATATTAATTTAAGTCAGTTCACCTGAATAGGAGAAGTTCAGCGACAAACGTATGAGCGCTATGTTTTTAAATATAAATATTTATTCATTTCTTTATCCAAATGGCAAAACTAGAACCCATGTATTTTTATCTTTCAATTTAATGTTATGGTACTATTAACTATTCAGCTGATAATACGTGTTATACTCGTACCTGGTGGAATAATTTTAGTGCATCGGCTTTTTGTTTCAAGGTATGTTTCGTGTGTAATTCACAAAATACCAAGAGTATTTACTTCTTCATAAACTTGTAATTTATTCGCAAAAGTACCCGGGTGGGTGGAAATCGAAGTGATATCAAAAATGAGGTCGCCCATTATTGGCCATTTTGATTTGAGTGCTTTTAAAGTACATTCAAAAGTTTGAAACGATGCCTTCGTTCGGCCGATTTTATGCAAATTTGGCAACTTAACATTAAGTAGGGGACAAACTGTGTCCACGCTTTATTACTTGGCCGTCTTGAGCCTATGAAGTCCTGGTACTAAATATTAAAACTTTTGGATGTATAGGTAAGAAATTAAGAAATATTTTTTACATTTTTAACATAGAAAAATATAATGGAAAACAAAATTTAGGTACTTACCTAAATAACATGGTAACTAATCTAAGATTAAGATTGATCTAAATCTATGATTACACCATAAAGTAAAATAACAAGCATTACATACACAGACATAGTAAATTGTTCACCAATATTAAGTATAAGTCCAACTTCAATCCATTATAGCTTCGAGTGCCGCAATCGGTGGAACATTAGGCCATTACATTCGCGTTTATTCTATTCTCGTATTTTGTAAGCATTTTCAATTGGTAGAGTCGACTGGGAAGCGATATTAGCCGGTTAGCAATGAATTACTGAACGAGGTTAATACCCCCTTCATAGAAAGCGCTCATTTCCTCCTGATGGCGAGTACTTCATTCGTGGAGTAGCAAACATCGGGCCGTAATGAACTAGCAGGAACGGTCACCGCTACGGCAATTTGAACGTTCAGTGGGCCGGCGCGCACCAACAGGCCTCGAAATTAGTACTGCTCTACGATCTACGAGTATACTAGTCCACTACTCGATGTTAACCTCGCGTTGTTTGTACACTGCAGTGACCACTTTAAATTTGTGTACGCGATGGATGTAAGTCGTTATTACGTCTGGAAATGTCGCTTTTACAATGCATTAGAATAAGGATTACAATGGTTTGATAAAGCGACTTTGCACGCCTTTAATTATTATAAACGTTAAAGGTATTTAGAGATTTATTGTTTAAACGATTGTTGATGCCTAATAAAATGCTTATATGTATATTAGTGTTAAAACAATAGTCTAGTAATATTTCATTTAAAAAACGCAAGTAAGTTAATAAAAAACAATGAAATTGCTTAATCATAATTTAAACATGACGCGTTAAAAGTAATTAATAGTATTACCTAAATTGGCAATATAAAAATAATTTGAGCTTACGGTATTTAATCAATTTGCTATTACACCCGGCGGCCAATAATTGAGTTGTCCGCACATACGCGAGTCGACTGTGTTACACGTCAAAATTGAAAGGTTAATTTGTGTGACGTGTTTCAAAGCGGGCGGTTAAGTTTGAAACTGGCCGGGTAATCATTGGCGGAGTCAACAGCGAGTTCGAGGCGGGTCGGATTTCAATTTAGCGGAATTAATAACAGCGCAAATCCGATCCTGGTATTGACCATTTGACCACACACGCTTGTGACCAAGGCAGGTGTCATCTTCTCGGTGTAATTATTCAATGATAGCTTACCATCGTCTTCATGTGTTCAGTGTAAATATCTAATGTAGTATTTGTAGGTTTATATGTAGTAAGGATATTAGGTACTAGGGCTTACAAGGCTTACTTAAAAAAATTGGTAGAGATGCACCATTCTATTTAAACTGGCAATAGAGGCCCACAATCGTTAAAAAATATTAGAAGATACAAACTCGATTTCTTAATATAAGTATACATACCATACATTACCAAATCTTATGTCCAACTTGAAAGTTAGAGTGAAGTTTGTCACACTTTATTAACTGACATAACCCGAGCTCTTAGACTCTTTAATAGACTCATAATATTCAAATAAATACATTTTCTCGTACGTATAATATAACCGCGAAACAAGAATACAACATCTGTGTTACTATGGTGGCCTCGCTGTGTGGTCAACGACGCTGACGTGTAAATAAAACTGTAATCCGAGAAAAAATAATATTGAGGTATCATTTTATAATATCCATGAATAACATTGCTGAATAAGGCAAGTGTGGGTGTGAAACTTATAAAAGTACCGTAGTTTATAACTTGGCACATAATTTACATTGGTATAAATTGTGGAATTCGGTTTTCATTTCAACGATTAATACCTTTGTTTCATGTTTAATCCGACTGTATTTAAAGGAGGGTAATGTTTTCCGAGCGTATTTATGGATGTCCATTTCTTTGGCATATCCTTAACTGCTTGAAATTAGTAAAAACTTTTAAAAGTAACATTTGGTATGTAATGAACCTTAATAAATGTGAGTTTTTTTCATAGTTTTTACATTACTTGTTACCTATAAAGAAGCTTATTGATACGTATTATTTAAAACAATATAGAGGACTCAATAAAGTATGTGTACTTATTCGTACATAAATACAAAGCTGTTATAATGAACTCATATACTTACATAGTTCATAAAAGGTAACTTGATCGCAGCCAGACAACTAATTGGCCTCAACGAATTCTTCAAATTAGATATTCTAAAAAGCAATGAAGAACTTTCTTAGAATTCATATACCTACCTAATTACGTAACGATATTGAAGGTTTATTCATTATTTCAATTAGGCTTGTTTACTTTTAATATGTTACATATGTTTTTGTTGTATGTCTGGCGAAAGATTGTTTTAGAGTCTTTTAAATAATTTCTATTAAATGACTACAAACTTTACTATAATATTCTTAACGAGTATTTGTTATTATTGTAATTATTTAGTGTGCAAACTCGTACACGCGTATCTAACACCTATGATAAATAAAATAGTGCCTCTCTATTTATTAAGTCCATAACAATTAAAATAAGCATGTCATTTTTACGAAAATAAATTATCTACACTGTTATCGAAATCTAAATTAAAAATCAAATCCTATCGATCCTACTGATGCGTGTCAAAATATATTAGTTACCTAAAGTTAGCAAAAACTGTATTGGCGGGTTAGTTTTGTTTCGTGTATGAAAACATAGTGCACTCTCGCGATTCAATTACAAGCGCGCATTTATCATCGGAGCTGACAAACGATGTCGACTTGTTATTTCCACGACAAATGTTTGAGAACTATTGCGTACTGACCCCTAATTCGATATTTTTGTCGACAGAATTGGTTGTGACAACTGAATTGATTTCAGATTCGATAGACGAGTGACGCCTACACTTCAAATGTCGAAAAAAATTAATTTTAACACGTTATTGTTAGGGTAATGGTATAGAAAACGAAGTAAACAATGTAAATGGTATGTGTAAATCGCATGGTAACTAATTAGTGTCTCTTGCATTCGGATTAATAGACCGATTTAAACAAAGTTGTGCTCCTTATTAAAGTTATTAATAAACGTACCTATAGGCATACCGAGCATGATATACAAAAACAAGTCTTGTTATTTAGTCTTAATGTGCATATTCAAAATTTAATAACTAGTTCGATAAACTATTTGCAGTCGAAAAACAAGAATATAAATGTCCTGTAAAAAATAAAGTGTTCCTTAATTTTCATATTAGTTGTTATCTTTACCCTTTCTACTGCATTCCGTGTTCTGTTTACAAACCGATTGAACAACATCGAATTGTGGCAAAACGAATTTCCTAGTATTTACAGAAAGCAGTGGTTTAGAAGAATGCATAATGGGCGGAAAAATGTCAGGCGTAAGTGTATTAAAGTTGGGGCGGTGTTTCCGCTGCGTGCCGCCGCTGATGTATGGTCGCGACCGACAAATTGAAAACAGTACCAAATGGCCCGATCGCGGCTCAAGACCTTTCCACAATACCCGCGTTTGTTTCGTACTTCACACGCTTGGGCTTTTGTTTATACGTTTTTTACTTACAAATTCTTAGTCGGACTACTATTATACTCTAATTTTACTATTGAAACCCGTCATTTTCATGTAAATATTAAATTAATGTTTCTTAATAATCCCGTTAACATAAATTATTTAGTTTAAGAAAGCTATCGCACTAATCAAGTTAATAGATTAGTAAATAATGTATTCATGTCCAATTAATAACTTAATTTGAACAAGACGCTACTGCAATCAATCTCAACCTTCTCAACATAACACCAAATTTTGATTATTTTTATACCGACCAAAAAACGTAGCAGATTACCGCCACCAATGTGAAAGGTGTTTTCTATTAGAATTGTATTCAATATAGAGTTCCGTTCGCGCAGAAAATGGTTGCGGGACGCGTGAGCGGCGTCCCACGTCCCGCGTCCCGCCTGCCGCGAATATCCCTCCACTGGAATTACATTCGGGACACAACTAGAACCGTGCTTTTAAGAACAAAGATTTACGGCAATAATTTTCCGTATTTATTTTTATTGGTGTCCCGTCAATACGTGAAACGTAAAATACGTAAAAGAATAAGTAATACGTGAAAGAATAAGCTTAAGATTTGACATAGTAAAAGTTTACGTGGAGTAGAAGTACACCATACTACATTTTAGGTGTAATATGTGTTATACATTTATTGTGGGGAATACAACAAAACGTCCACCACTCATAATAATATGGAACGCGTCCATAGTGCATTGTTTGACGTAATTAATTATAGTCAAATTTCTACCATAGAATATCCACTCTAATTAGGTGCAATAAATAAACGATTATTTGCAGTATACCTGGTACTACATTGTTTTATTATCTGAGCTTGATTTTTTCATAAAATGGTAATCTGCTTAAGACCTTCCTACGTAGCTCCGGGAACTTAACAACGATATAAAAACTGAACCAATTAGTTAAGGATGATGAGAAAGTATATTAGGGTTTATTTTTTGTTGGATGTTATTGACAGTCGGTAATCGTATTTACCTCCTTCCTTTGCCAATCTGGAGCAGCGTGGTGGAGTATGCTCTAGGCTTCCTCAGTAATGAGGAGAGACCCGTGTTCAGTGAGCCGTGGATGGCTGTTGTGGCCAAGCGTGCTTGAGGATAGCAAGCGAATTTGTTCACTAATGCGTTGCAAACAGTTTTGTAATGTTTCGGTTAGGTATTGGGTTTAATCACTACGATCGAAACTCATTAAAACCATTTCACGTTATGATAGGGGGTGACAACTTAAAGCTGTTTCTAAGGACATTTTGACGCAGATATCTAATGTAATGTAATTTGTATCATAAAGGCTGCCAATAGAGAATAATATCATAGAGGGCGCTCGTCCCTTGCAAATAGTTAGATTATATAAATAAGGCGGCCGGAATAGTTTAAGTGATAGCGATCTGTAGTCGGCGGTCGGATGAGACGGTCTCCACTCAAATTGAGTGGGGCTTACATAGATTTTTCTCGTTTTTGGTGTTACGCGAAATTTGCACAAAGAGATTTATTGACATATGAATTTAGATTTGTTTTTGGAATTTCAATGTTATGTGTTTTATTTATTCAATCTGGTATTACGCTTAAACTTAAATCTGTACCTTTGGTTTAATTTATTGCTTGAAATAGTAGATCAAATACGAGTATAATAAAGTACTGCGGAGTTTCTTTATCAACTTATTTATGTCATTCCAGTATCTTTTTAAAAAATTGTATTATTAAATCCTGCGTAAGTAGAACTAATTTCGTTAAGAATAATTATTTCGATTTTTTAACTGAAAATCCTAAGTCAGTGATGTCGTATAATAAAACCTAGAGTTATAATTTCCCAAGTGCGTGTCAGGCTAAGTAAGTAGGGTTCCCTAGTTTTTTAGTTACTTTTTAACCTTAAAAGGCAATAGAAAAAAAATTATATATCGTTGATTTTTTTTAACCAACCGTTTAGCCAGCAGGGGAGGGAGGCTCTAACAAAATAACAAAAAATTACACTTTAAACCTCTAAAAGTTTTCTCTTAGACAGACAGACGGACAGTAGAACAACAAAATGATAAACCTACCGATTTATCTACGGAACCCTAATAGCATAATTAAACGTATATTACAAAGGACTCGTTGTACGAGATACCCCAGTGGATTGGTAGATGTAACTTATATTTTGCGGTTTGGTTGCGACGCAGCGTCGTAACGCGAGCCGGCCGAGACGCGTCGCCGCCCACGGTCGCACTGGATAACGTTTCGTTTCCATGCAGTTTACTGATACGTTACAAATTGACTCGTCGACACCCGATACACTATACACTGACCATGTGATTTATTAGCGACTTGCTGGCGTAGATTTAGATTTACCTTTCTGTTTCGGGTATAATATTGTGGGGAACAACGCCCTATTATGCTACTACATAATACTTTTTTAATTTCCTCCCCCCATGTTAGCAAAAATAAGCAAAGCTGTCACTTATAGTAAGCTTAATTAAGCCCCTTTTCCTTTAGAGACTACGAAAGTGATTGAATACTTCCTAACCTAAGGAATTTTGGCATTTTAAGTTTTAAATTTTTTTAATAATTTAACTATTTTATAAATCATATTTTTCATGTTCAACAACATTGCAGATATTTGGCGAATTCGCTAACTAAGTGTCTTCGAATAAATATAAGCTTAGACGATACGAAAATAAATTAATTTAAATTTATTCAAGTGTTAGTTCATTGTCATATTGTTATCTGAACTTATTAAATATATTGAAAGTACATAACAATATGGCAATATTATCAGAATGATTTCATTTACCTACTGGCAAATAAAATAACCACAGACTGTGCTTTGTGGTTAAATGCCCTAGTAATATAAAGATAATTATTGCTTTACAAAAACATTCTTGGAATTTAGTTTTCAGTGGCTTATTATTTAGCTTATTCCTTTAAGTAAATCGACCATCGTCCTCAAAGAACGGTTCGGCTCAGAAAATACGAAATGCAATCTAGTGGCGAAATCAAACAAATATCTGCAGCGACCGATTCAAATTGTGGGAGCATTCGGACTCTTGCGGGGTCGGAATCCAATCAGCGATACTAGTACTGATGCCTATCACTAGTTTCACATTCTAAGATTTGTTTCTCGAGATTAAATCAAAGGCGAATTACAGTAGCGACGAAAAAGAAATATGGTGAGTCCGGCCCCAACGAGGGCGGGTGTCCTACTGAAATTGCTTTTCAATCCCTCGGACTTTGGACTTGTAAAGAAGTTATTACCTTCCGAGAAGATAGCGCCGGGTCCGGCGATACGGATATATGTCTTTTTCATATGTAATATTCCTTTTTCGCGTTTTATTAATGGAAAATGTTTCGTGGGACAGTTCGGTCAGCTCTCGCCTCCGATATTAAAAAGCCGTCGCCGATGTAAAGCTTCTTTTACTTAGGTACAATATTTACTTATTGAATGTTGTTGGAGATTTGTGTACAAGTATTGTACGCCAATTTATAAGACAGTGTTTAGGGATATTCACACCGTATTGTACTTAGTTTATTTTTCTTATTATGTTTAGTATACCTAGTTATACTATGGACTATACCTACCTACTTCATAATTTAGTTAGTAAAATTACAATCGTAAATGATAAGTTACAGGTTCATTCTTGAATTTAGGTACTAATATGTCTCACCGACTTCATTTCTTCTATACCACAGACTTTTTATTATTAATTTAAATTAATAACATAGATAAATTGCTAACATTCAAACACACTTTCAGCTCATGCTACGTGACAATAAAATAAACCATTTCACAATAATTAGGTTTAAATATGAATAGTCTAATCCAATAGAACTCAATTAAACGCTGGAACGTGCTCTTACCATTATAAACGGTTGGATAACAATGCGTAACAAGATACAATTATTAATAATATTAATATTCCATTGTTTTATCGGTATTGTGCTACCTGCGTCTGTGTGCATCGCCCGTTTAATAATGATGCCTACTCTAATTAAGTCCACTACACCAATGTTTGGAATTAATTAGTGTATTGTTTAATTGGCATCTCTTGTTATCTGTTTGTTTGGATTATTTATTCATTAGTGGTGTTTGTGACAGCTGTTGCTGAGGCAGTCGCATTATATTGTATTACGCTAATACTGAGTCGGTGCTAAACTAAGTAATGATTGGGTTAATCTATAGTTTTAATTTGTGAAATGAGTTAGCTTTTTCTGTAAAGTACTTTCATGATTATGTATTTTTATGAGGTGCAGAATGTCTGTTTTCGTTTCTTGTCTCGTGCCTTGTTGTTAAGTAGATAAAAATAATTGGGTTCGACGATTACGCGTCTCGCGTAGCTACAAAATCGTTCATAGATATTTTTCCGCTGGAACTTTCCTATGTTAGCCCCAACGGCATTTAAATTAACAGTCTCTTAATGGACTTTTGGATATAATCATTTTATGACAATTAGATATTTTTTAAACTTGTGTTATCTATGTCACCTGTGACACAGACACAGGAAAGGGTTATCAGTATTTAGCTTGTAATAAAAAAAAAAAACAAAAAAAAATATTATTTTAATTTTGTCATAAAGTACCAAACCATTTCATTACTAATAACAGAATGGTGTCTATACAAAAGATTTCCAATTAAGTCCATAAATAGGACAACATATTTTTAAGTAACTTCAATGACAATCGATAATGTACTAAACCAAACTCCATTAAAATACAATTTATAAAATAAACAGAAATTAAACACGAAACAATCCCAAGAGCCGATACTATTGGCAAATCGCAATAGAAACACGATCTAAATTGGCTACTAAATATTCAAAAGCGATACTCCATACGAAACACATGGGTAATAGTACAATGGCGGCTAATTCAATTTGAATCATACAATATTGTATTAATCGTGAGGGACAGGTGTAATCAAGCCGCGTGCGTGGCGGCCCGCTCCGGCCGCACGGCCCGCTGTAGCTGACGCACTTGACGGCTGATTTTGCAATTCAAACCGACCAAATTAATCTCGGGTAAAAATGTGGCATATTATAAAACTGTTTCATACATACATGAGGGACGCATAAATATTTTTGGTATATTTAATATGGAATAGATTTAATTTTTTTGAAAAAACTTTACAAAAATTCCTTGTCAAATAGACGGTGAGTTGAAAGCGTTCAATACGCGTTCACAATAGGTACTTCAGTGATTATATTTTGTAAAGTATAGGATGTCTTTGACTGTGTCTATATCGATCTGTATTTCAGAAATTCATCCGATGTATGCAAAAAAGTAGGTACGTCAGTGTTTGGTACCTACTGCAAATTAAAATGAATTCTACATAATTATTTCATGACGTCACTTTTCTATGAAAACTGAATGTACTCGCTATCACTGCATACGACTAGAAATACATCGAGAACATTACAACATTACATAGGTATCTTAAATAGAACTGAACGTTGGTATTTTCACTAACACAAAGGCGTAGTTACCATGAAAGGATCATGTGTAACGAGATACGGCTGTTAGACTAATTTAGGTGGAAGATCATCCACGTAATTAATCCACTTATCAAGAACCCGTGCAGAGCTCGCTTTGAAACTAGATGCTCGCTATGCCGCTTCGGAGTTTGCTTGGCATCCCTCATCGGTACTCGAGTTCCTGAGTTCCCGAGTTCCCGTCACTCATTTGCTACAAAGCTCCTTGTGTTATGCCTCTTAGTATTCTGTGCTTTAGAGACGTCAATTTAGTGCATATAAAATAGCATGATGATTGGCTAGTTTTATTTATATGGATTAGGTATTTATAAGTTTTATTTTCATCTAATTAGAGGTATTAAAATGCGGTTTGTTCAACTTTAAATCCTCTTTTACGAATAGTGCAGTTGTGAACGAGTTTGAGAGGTGCCGTAGTCAAAGTCTACGTGTGATTCATCAGTTTCATCACACTGCAGAAAAAGTCCTAAATATAGAAGTTAAGGATGCAATATAATATTATTTAATCGGAAAATTAAACAAAAACTATTTGCATTAACGTTAATTAAATTGAGCTAAAGTATTCGTAGTACCATCGTCGTAAAATATATCGTGAATATTGCGCAATTTACAATGAAGTTTCAATTGCAAAATGAAGTGGTAGAAATGCATCGGACTCACAATGATTCCAGCTATTGTGTGAATTACACACCGAAATAAAGTCCTAATTAAAAACGTGTACGTGGTGTTTTTGTACGGACCCCTATATTGAAAGGTTCAGATCAGCAGGCTTAGGGGAATCTGAATATGTCCTGATTAAGTTCATTCATAGCAACACAGGATTTGGATTCGATTGAATGCCTCTTGATGAAACGAACTCCTTGTCTGCGTTATTGTCGAATTGTCAAATTTATTTTGGCTGTAGCTACCTATACATACGTAAAATTTAGCATAATTTGTTACTGGTATATCGTAAAAAAATCGAATGCGATCTTAAAAAAATTCTGAATGTCAAGTGTTATTTACTAAACAAATTGCACAAATTTTTTTATGGTGACAGATTTTTTCTTTGCAGGATGGCTCTTTTAGATGTTCTTAAGATCTCTAAGCCATTAAAATAACTATCTAACGAATACAAACCAAATGCATGTAATTGGTTGTACAAAAATACAATCACACAAAATCGCATACTCCAACGAAATTATCGATTACCATCATTGGTAGGTATTTTCGTACATTCTGAAACACGAAAATTGAATTTTAATTACAGGAAATGAAATTAATTTTATAACTAATTGGTGGGATCGAATCGGAACGGTTAACATACGAGTACATTCATGGGTCGGCGGCACGCATCGATTTAATCAAATGTCCATCAGATATCAGTTACTACACGTATGAATGGTGTCTATGATTGTTTAATGATAATACGGATAAATATATTAAAGATATCTCGCTAATCTACTAATATAAAGAAAGTTAAGGTAATCATACTGTACAACAACAGTAACAACTACATACATACACAAAGTATAACGTGGAAATACCATCGTTATAATTGCATTAAAGGACTTTTCTAGATTATATAAATATTTATAAATCCAGGATATCGAAGTTATTAATATCTAATACGTAGGAGGATTTCTTCATAGCGCTTCTACGAAATAATTAATCTTTATAAAAATACTTATAAACGCCCTAGACTCACAGTTGCGTAAGACGATTTCCTTTGTTGTGACAGGTATAGAAAAACACAAAAATAATAGTACTCATAAACATAAACCCTTAGTTAGAAAAATCCAGAATTTCTATTATTAATAATAAGTAATTTTAGGCTGGTCGTAGACGGGCTGTTTCAAGTAGTCTCTGCTAACAGCTTGAAGTAATCGGTATGTGCGTTTGAATGAAGCGACTGCTTCAAATCGCTCGTGCATGACGGTCGCACCGCAAGCTACTTCTTAATATTACTGAAGCAGTTTGTCTATGATCAGGCTTTATATTAGTAACATTGAATAGTATAGCTATGTCACTATTACGATGCAGTTTTACAAATAAATTAACAATACCTTTATTACGAATAAATATCCGATTAAATGTAAAAATGTTGTCACTTTACGCCACTAACAGTAATGTAATTATAATTAGCGAATACACCCAAAACTGAAATACAACAGGACTGTACTGAAACATCTTGTTTAAATTTTGACGCGCATTTTATTAAGTGAGCTATTTTGTAATTAAATTATTTCTCTACGTCCAATAATTACAATAATTTTACTGTTGCGCTCATACTAAATAATTTATGCGCTTCAATAAATAAGTCATACGAGTATAATTTTAAATTTAAGTTGTTTTTAGTACACCCATATATTTTCTTCCTTGTATCCTTAACTCCTAAATCCTAGATACTGGAAAAGAACGCTGCTAAGGAATGAGGCAACTTTTATATTTTCCTTTATTCAGTCAAGGATTGTATTATCGTAGAATTAAATCTCTACTTTTGTATTCTAGAATTGAGTCACAATTATTTTTAACTAAGTTTAGACTAACATTATTGTCCTAATTCCAGCATGTACTCGTAAATGTAAAAACGTAGAGACGTTTGACAATGTATAACCAACAATGTGGATGTATAAAACTGCTAATATTACGACAAAAGGCTGCCTAAAACAGTAATGCGATTCCGATAACAATCCGGCTCGGTGTGACGTCAGACTAATGAGATCATAACATGATGCGCCTAATCCCAAATCTGTTGTTTATTAGCTTCCCGTACGCTCGTTAGTTTTATTTGACGGCGGAGAACAGGGCAGTGTCAAGTTGTCAATTAGCTTTATTTGACATACAACATAGTTTGATATCATTATGATTACGATTTTAAGTGGATTTTTTATCTATACTATAGATGTATTTCGTACTTAGTAAACAATCTAAAAAATGGTCCGCGTTTTTGTAGTCTTTAAAACAATTTTTTGCCATCTCGTTCGTGCATAACAATAGTCCAATTGGGTCGTTTTTGTATCTTCACACCGAGTACGCCTATGACTTACATCTGTTTTATTTGTATAATATCATTACTTTGAGATAATATCTTTGGGATAACATAAAGCACACAAATGTGCTACTTGATGTAAGTGATAGCTGTTTGAAAACGCTTCAACACTTTATAATAACAAAAATGATCGCCTGTCTACTCTTAGTCAGTTCTTAAAGCTCTCTATTGAGTTAAAATTATAGTAAAAAAAAACATTGTTACAATGAGCAATTTGTATAGAAACTCAATGTATAAACAGACAGCCATAATCGTCTATGTTTTTCACTAATTATTCAAATTATACTTACCTGGTTTTATCGTTTATTACGCTCTATAAACTTGGTTGAAACTGACAGTTAGTGGATAGACAGGTAGGTAATAACATTGGCATGTTGTTTGATTAGACTCGTCATGTTTTGCGCTCAATTAATGAGACGTCAATCTGTTCGTCACTCTTTTCTACGTAGCTGCACTTCTACGTGTGTGTGTGTACCCACGCTTTAACGCATCGATGTTATAAGTGGGTGTACGTAATAATGTTCCTTAAAATTAAAATTAGTTTTGTAACAAATACGGTTTATTTTTATCTGTTTCCGAAAGTACTAAGTACTAGTACTACTATACCTTTTGACATTATGTGAGTTGGCATTAAGAAGTATAATACATATAAGGTGGTCTTCATTTTATTACAATGATCCGTACGGATACCGTACCGATTTGGGTAGTTAGTATAAAATTGTAATTTTACATTACACATTTTATTGTTAACTAGACGTCGCCCGCGGCTTCACCCGCAGAAGAGTAGTTAAAAAAATATTGGATTCATCCCAAAGGAACCTAAAATCGGGATAAAATATATCCTATGTCCTATTCCCGGATGCAAACTATCTATGTGCCAAGTTTCAGATTAATCCGTCTAATGGTTAAAGCGTGAAGGAGCGACAAACATCCAAATATCCAAACATCTTTACAAACTTTCACATTTATAATATTAGTAGGATAGTAGGATTAATATTACAGCATAATGTAAGTTAATAAATGAAAACAAACGAAAGGTAATATTGGACTTAAAGTATTATATAACAGAAAAGCTAGCAGTTTTTCTATACTTAGTGATATCGTATTGCAAGGGATTCTTCGAAGCCTGACGAGTACATTTAAGCGGATAAGCACGCATACCTCATCAGATGACACCATTTAAACTCATTTCGAAGATTACCTTTAATTTAAAGTATTTACTTGTACTTGTATAACTGCAATTTACTTGTATACCTCGACGTTTTTCTATTTTGCAAAAAATTTAACTTATTTTGATACTGTAAAATAAAAACTGTCTAGTTCAACTGTTACAAGGTCCATCGCTATATAGATTAATATTAATTTGCGCTTCCAAGAACTCACAACAGATTCAGTTAGCTAATACTTAGAATTTTGTATTTATCACATGACTGTACATTTGTTATTTTAACTCTGCAAAATAGTTTTTTTCCGTACAATCTTGATGTCCGTATGAAGATTCTGCGAAAATGTTGATAATTAATTTACTTAAAAAATACGGAATGTATTTTATTAGGTGATTCTAAACAGATAAAATGTGACAAACATACATTTAATATGACGACTGAAATAAACGACGATCCATATTTCAAGTAAATTTTACTGAAGCAAAACAGTCACATTATTGGCGCCCTAATAAATTATTCATCAGTAAATTTTAAATGATGAATTCTATCATGATTTTAGTGAACAAGATTCTCTTATCCCAAACTAGAATTCATCATTTATAATATGTGAAGTTTAGTAATTTAGTGTCCATACAATTAAGTCGCGTGACAAATTACTTCGGCATAACGTATTCCTGGGAAGGCTCAAGTCAGTGCTGTCTAACATTTCCGCTTGTCGGAAAGCATCATTATATTTGACATTTTACGATTAACTGTACGTTTATCATGTCAATTCTAACAGGCCATAACTCAAAATAATAAGTTATTTACTTGACTATTAGTAGGCAATGAGGAATAAATATATGAATTATTTACAGACGATAACTAAATATAATTTGTTTATATTGAACGAAAGTTTTGAAGCGCATTTTCAAAAATGTGTGACTTAAAACAAAATTTAAATTTCGATTGATACTTAATTATTTTAAACTAGACGATGCCCGCGGCTCCGCCCGCGGAAAAGTCGATAAACAAAATATTGATTTCATCCCAAGGGAACCTATAATCGGGATAAAATGTATCCTATGTCCTATTCCTGGATGCAACCTATCTGTGTACCAAGTTTCAGCTTAATCCGTTTAACGGTTAGACCGTGAAGGAGGGACAAACATCCAAATATCCAAACATCCAAATATCCAAACATCTTTACAAACATTCACATTTATAATATTAGTAGGATTTAGAAACGCCAGAAGAACATCAAAAGTGAAATAATATTTGGTTTTGTGTGTTGTGATGACGCTGATATCAAAAAAAAATTTTTTTTTCATAATTGTTTATTCTAACTTCACTCTTTCTACCGTTGATACCTCCATTTCATTTTCCTTACATCAATTACACAATATGATTAACGTTCTTTAAGGAAAATTTGTAATCACTTCGGATTCTACGTGCTTTATTATTTTCCTACATAGTTTGTACCGTTAATCGAATACAAGATAAGGTCCCTTGGTTAGTTGTGAATGAACATAAGTGTAGGATTTCCAAGAATTATCCTGTTTTGAGCAGAATTAGTCATTCTCGTACTGCGGTTTGATAAAAATATCCATTGACAATATAATATTATTGGTGGTCGCAATCCCATATACGTAATTCCTCCATTACTTGTGTGATTTTATTGTGGTTTATGATTTCATGGTTTCTATACTTGTTATTATTGATTGAGTATCAAGCTGTTATTTTGCTCATTTCATAGTATAACTTATGTATATAAACCCTACAGATATCTAGCCTAGTCTACTCTACAGATTTTTTGTTTCATTTTTGTGATTAATTTTAATTAATAACTACTCTACGTTTTTTGTGCTTGTTAGGCTTTTATTAACTGTATTTATACATTGTATATACAATTCTTGCATAAGTGGAATGTAGTAGAATATGTGTTATTATAAAGTTGGCTACGTGAGAAATATCACGTCCGTATTGATCCTGTGATACATAAACTAATAAAAAAAACAGAGAGAGAGAGAAAAATTGGATGAAGAGAGAAGTTTTGACTAACAAAATTTACACGCAAGCTAAAAGAAACTCAAAACTCGTAAACAATAAGCACAAAATTAAAATCAATACGTTAGTGTAATTCAAGAAAGTATGTATGAAATGAACAGTATGTACGGCCGTCATTACGGAAACCGCATCGGTCAGGCATTGCACCAATAATACGCTCAATTAATTAGCGTACAGAGTGACGTGTTCGACGTACTTACCTAATTAATGTTCCAGAACAGAACCAACAATACTGCAGTTATTATAATACCACTGACTGCTACTGATTGAGTTAACCTCACGTTACCTAATTCATGTTGCTATATCGAGTAATAAACACTTGGCTAATTAAGTAATGTTCGTAACATAATACAATTATAAAGAACTCCTTATATTTATAGCTGCTTTTATTGTTATTCCAGGACCTATTTATGGTCTAAATGTAAACATACGTCGCCATTCTGCTTTAAAGGTAGTAGTGTAGACAAATTATAATTTGTACAATACGTCGTTTATGTGTCATCATACATTAAATGAAAAATTTAATTACCGAAATGAAATATTGTTTATTGGACTTCATTATTTTTATTACCACGTTTAAATAAAAATAATTGTGAAAGTTTATTCAATAGAAAATTACAGCAAAGATGCTTAACATAAAGCAATTACTAATAGTTTTTTTAATTTGTTAAGTTTGATGGTGCGATATGAGTATTATTAGATATTATTAGCACAATACGTTTTCAATAACTCGCCTTCGACCTACGAAATTCAAGGGGAGAGAGGGGAGCAATTTAGCAGCAATTTTAATAATAAGTCCCTGGTATTTCTATTATAGCGGGAGGCGATCAGGTGGGTCGCAGCGAGGGGTTTAATAACTCACGATTAGCCTATTGGATTCGCTATGAATGTTTGCTATTTTTTCTATATAGCCCCATGCACGTTTAAATGAAACGGAAATTAAAAATAGTTTGTTTGCTCGAAACTGAGGTATCGGTTTATTAAATTGTTCGCGTAATGGAGGTATTCTACAAGAGGGATAAAACTGTTTTAAGACTGAAATTAATTACACTGGAGCTTATTTTAATTTTAAGCTTATATGGAAGACAAAATAAAAAAATAAAATGGATACGGGTTCTTATGTTTTGTAAGGTAAATGTGATCGGTTGGCTGCTAGAAATTTCAATTAAAACTGATAACAGCAGTGTGCAGTCTCCCTTCATGGTTGGGGTGATTTTTTAATTTATTAAAACTTCTACGCCGTTGGCGGTTGCCGATATTACTTTGTTACGTGGCCGTGTAGTCTTGTATTATATAATCTCTCCATTCGAGTACAAGGCAAAAAAATTGTGTTGCTTTTGTCTGTTTAAATTATTTGTAACAAAAACCATAATAATAAGAACAATGACAAAAATTAATTTAATCAAGGATTTAAATTTATTTTATCCTGATGTATAAATTTGTGATCAATTACTGTACCTAATGGAATTATATAAATTGATTCATAATATTTTTGTCGTTGCTGTAATACAACAAAGTGCTATGTATTTTATAAACAACCACAAAACAAAAGCGTTTCCAAATAGTTTAAATCATCATATAAATATTATTCTGCATTCATGAAGGTTGTTGCTTGTAACAGTTGCACAAAATGATTCCAAAAATTAATTCTCATATCGCATTCATTGAATAATCGGGTTGCCGTTCAGAATAATCCTACGTAGCCGTATGCAGGACGCGAATTGAAAATAATAACGGAATGTTTTAATTTCCCTGCGAGTGACGGGTCACGTGTCCCCTTCCTCCCCTCGTAACTGTCATCGTCACTGCCGCGGACAATTAGCTGGCCTGCTCATGAAATTAAACAAGTAGAGTATGTTTGCCCGATTTTTTACTCAACCGGTTTCCATTGCCTGGAGCGCGTGTAGGCCTGTCGAGTGAGACATAATGGTCGCTCGGATGAATGGTACTATGATAGATATGATGAGAGCTTAAGTGCGCTAAAGATGTTCTCTCTCATGACTCGTTTTAGTTCTATTATGGCTGTTTGTTTATACTTCTGTTCCAAGAAAACTATGTAGGTAATTAGTTTTATTAAACGATTATAACTAATATGTAGGCTGCCACGTATGCTGCATTTGCGTTTTTCTTGCAATCACCTTTATTTAATGATTGTGTATAATTAATATTACGACACAAGTATTTAAATAAACTATCGCATCGCATTTTCTGTACAGCTTGCGTTTTGACTAGTGATTCTTATTTCTAGTGTTATTAATTGCCGACCTATATGGCGTAATGATTGCCATGCTAGACCGCCAATCGTCGTGCGTCGTCCGCCTTAGTCTCGGGTTCGATTCCCAACGAGGCAGAAGTTGAATGATGAATTTGTGTCATTCGAATTATTAATTGCATCCACGACACAGGAAATCCTATAGGGCTATGTGTTTGTAGCGTCATTTATTTATTTATTATT
>LGAG01000797.1:338840-349672 GCA_001278395.1 Lerema accius
AAGTGTAATGTCTTCTAAATATATAAATAGTTGTAAACACAAAAAATCCTCTTGGAAACATACTACCAGGACATTACATACTATAATTGTAATGTGCAAATAAAATTGAAATATAATAAAGTTTCAAGATAATTAATTTCAAATATTCTTAGCGAACGTGTTATGTTATTATGTATTGTTATTTATGTGTATGTGGTCTCTTATGTAGATTAAAGGTTGATTAAAATTTGAATACCCTACAAAACAATCCTTCAACTAGGTTACTGAAGGTAAAATTAAAAACTCCATGTTATTATATTCCGCACGGCGGCGCATTCAGCGTGCAGTTTTATAAGTATTTATTAATTAAATCCATCCATAGCTGAAAGTTGGGAGCCTATACTTATATTAAAAATTAAGCTAACTATTAACAGTTAGCATGACTTTTACTCGTTTCGTTGTAATTAAAAGGCCTAAAGGTTCTCTACCACGTTGCTCAAGCTAATTATAGACAAAGATTATTTATCGGACCAGTTTTTAAAGATCATTGTCTTTCATAGACATGAGACATACCATAATACTAACGTTGCCCATTCATTTAATATGTATGTCAGGCCAGCTAATTTTAGTTGTTGCATAAAAATAATTACCTCAAGTAATTTCAATGCAATTACTAAAGAGACCGTGTAAATTATAATTAAATTAAACAGACGACACTCAATGGCCACGAATTAATGAATGTATAAATTAATGACTTCCCAAATAAAAGCAATTTTCTTACCGCCCAGCCCACGACAAGTAATTTAATTAATGGGGTATACAAATCAGAAAGACCTCCGTAATAGCCGTTTGAAGTCTTATATTCGTCCAATATTAGTCATACCGCCTATCCGAATCCATTCTGACATCCTATCCGCTATAGAAAATTGCATTCTATTTCTATCCCACGATAGCACTGAGTCGACTCTACTTTATCCGGGATACGTAACAGGTACTAAGAGCTCCCGAGAAATAGAATGAATTGAAAATTGCCTCTACTTAGATTCAGCTACATAGTGCTCAACTAGTTCTACCATTCATTTATTATTTCACGGAACATCGTGAAAATAGCAATCCTATAAGAGTGATAAATAAAACATTGAGACCGATACCTTCGATAGCTATTGTCTAAGCTAATAAATGTTTAATGAGAATTAGGTAAAAGTGGCACTCCCTAGATAGGGAGGATCTTCATTGCATTAAAGAGGGTGACTGCATAATGATAAAACTGACACACGCTCGGAAACTTTCGTTAATAAACCAATATTCTCTAATGGAAACTCGGTATCGATGTAATTTTGTTTTAGTACTATAATATATTTAATTGATTATTGAGGCACGCTCAACAAGAATATCGAATCGAAATAACACTAGAGGAGAGTACTAAAGCCGATAAGCCAATCAACTAAATGATGCAATTATGAATAGATTTAATGTATTCTTAGGCAGAACGAGTATAAGTAAGTAGCACTTATCTCTCGACCAATTTATTAGATTACTTCTGCCAGAAAAACTCGTTGTGTAATGGCTAGATTTACATCTCGATTGAATTTTAATTGACGTAACGAGGGAGTGCACTCCAATAATGGAGTAAGTTAATTATAAAAGGCAATTGATTTAAAAGGAGTGGTGTCGCGGTCGCGGTATGAGTAACAGAAAAAGTTTTCAATTTCACTAAAAGGGACTGGTTTGTGTCTCAGAAGTCTCGTCTGGTTATCGGCTTGTAATGTATGAACTTACTCGCCGCAGCTTTATTTTATAACTCACTCCACGTAATAGGCTCTAGGGTTTAATTCATTTCGCTGTCGACGCGTTTACTATTCTCGCGCCGCGGCCGTTAATGATTCTTTAAAGTAAACTTTGGACTTGAACATATTATTATTTATTACAAAGTTTACATTTACATCTCGTTACTAACATGGAAGTTTATGTCATAAATGTGTCCATAAACATGCGTCAGAAATTATCAGGACAACGATTTGGAACATTTTACAACTGCCATCAAAGATTCTTTACGAGCAATAGGGATGGTGACTGCACGTCTCATAATTAATTTGAGACGTTTGTTTTATAATGTAATAAAACATCAGCAGTATCATCGAGTAATGTTACATCGAGCGTTACACTCGCATTACGATAACACGCATCGCTTGTAACATTTTAGTAACCGTAAAACATTTTCGACTTTATTGCACCTTTCAATAAAGTCACAGTACGGACATGATCAGCCCATAGATTAGAAACTGTACTTACTTGTTTTAATGCTTAAGTTCAAAATTTTAAGCGGCAGTATTAATTTTATTACCTGGTCTTAATACAATGGTATTAAGGCAATGTAATAAGTAGGTTATGAGTCCAATTCAAGTTATAATACCTCTTATTTGAGTACTTCCTAAAATCTAATTTATGGCTTAAATAAAAACACAAATCAAAGAAATCTGTATTTTTCACAGGTTTTAAAATATGAGATTCTCAATCCAAATTGAGTTCGACATTCCAAATAGATAAAGCGATAGCTTTCCGTGATAAAGCAAACTTTATAGTTTTGTTTTTGGCAGTTTTGACGCTTCTTCTATCTACTTATTTGTTCGAGTTGCATCGAAGTGAGGTAAAACTTTTAACTTCCTAGACGTGTATTCCTCCTCAGCGTCACTTACTTTTGCCTCCGGACTTTGTTTATTACCCGTTGCGGCGTTCTCTTTTATACCATCGTCAGATGATCGTTCATACCTATATCTAATACGGAAATATTGGAAAAGATTAGGATAATAGGTTTTATTGATGCGTAGTATATTTATAATGATAATAAAACAATTTGATGCGGCAAATCTGTAATTTATTTTATTTAAATTAAAACATCGATGTGTTAATCATTTTTCACACAGAACATTAATAATGCAAACATTAATTCTTTCTTCCGTGGTTAATCACAATCATCGGAACTTAGGTATTATTTTAGCTGCTTTGCTAATAATTTCGAGCAAAGCTCTGAGGGAAGTGAGAAAAAAATCATTAAAACTAATAGTGCATGCTGGTTTCAAACTCTAGTCACCCGTATAAAAGACTGGTGTTCAAAGCTATCTCTGCTAGTAAACAATATCCACTATAACCAAAATAGTTATATCCTGTGAATATGAACTCGATCGATCGTCCACAAGTATGATCACTATCAGTCGCACCAACGATTATAGAGAACGTTTCTATTCAAAGATGGTGCTCGTTTGGAGAGCATTGTATGGTTCCTTCAGGACGTCGTGACAGGAGACACCTGAAAACAATAAACACGAAATTGCCACAATAATCGGCCCTCATGATCAGCGCAACGACTGTCAGACAATGGAACAGATTACGCGATAGGGGTTTAACAGAATAGCAGCTAACTCGATTATGTGGCCATCCGTGATTGTGTTTGAGCCTATTAATGTTTGAATTTCGTTATATTATTGCGGCAGGCGGGTGCCGCCGGTAATCCAATATGGTCGGCTTGGTATTAACGAAATTTCGCTTCGTACTCGCGATTTCCATTAGTTAGTGAACCTATCCCGTTTAGTATTGATATGCGAATATGCCAGATTTAAGATTTGATAGGCAATCTCTGCGGTGGGGTTATGAGTATGAAATGCATTTGATGGTTTAGGTTGAATTAGGGGTAGTAGTGATAATATTATGGCCGACTATTGGGTTAGATTTAGAGTATTTTTAATTGATTGTAAATTGGTTTAACGCCAGACAACATATGTATTAACATTTACGATGTTCAAACAAGCTTAACTGCGGTTATAAAGTTGGTTATGATACATTTACTAACCAAATTTGAAATCTAAACATGATTGAAGCACTTTAAAACTCAAACAAAACTTCCTCATCTCGATGTAAGATGTTTCCTTTGCAGTTCTACTGCGTGTGGGAAAACAAACAAAGCCTCTAGCATTCATACACCGGATGCTGAGATTCGCGTCGTGAGGGTGCGAAGCGAGCCACCGACGCTCCAGCCATTGCTAGATTAAAGAACAACTTAAAGGAGAGCAATCTGCTAAATAAGTGCCTTGGTAGGTAGCTTTTCCTACGATGTTTGCTCTACTTCCCAAACAAATATCAGTTTTCGACATATTAGATTAACAAATATATTTTCTCATTCAATCGGTGACTGTTTCCGGAACGAATGGTAAGATCATTCGGTCAGATTTCCGGTTGTAGACATTGAAATAATAAATTATTGTTCATTTGTTTCGGGTCTTTGTTGTTGTTCGTCATGTCCAATATTTACTAGTCATGGAAAGTCTGTCAATGACGATTGAGAGGTTTTCTATATAAAAAAGTTTCACTACTACTTATTTAATATGCAGAGACTCTATTATGTCTTTCAAAAACATACAAGAAACCTTACTATTAATATGTTTGCTATATATTCCTAATTTAAAACACAAAGCTTTAAAAAGTTTTCTTAAAATTTCATACATTTTTTTCATTGAAAGTATGTAGGATAAAAAATATTTTTAAACATACACACATTACATTAACACAAATTTGACTTACCGACTCATGATAACAAGAAAATTATGTTATACATCATAGTACATATAAATTAATAATTACGTTAATTATATAAGCTGATAGAGACGACGTGCGTATGAATAAGATAAATCAACCAACTATATAATTATATCCTTTAACAATTATAATATTTTGATTATACAGATAAACTTAATGACGCAGGAGTGTCACAAAAATAGGTCGGTACTGCCTAATTAGTGTTGAATGTTATTAAAATATGCTTCGTTAAAATGTGTACTAATTATAGGACAATATTTAGACATACATTCATTTTATTATGTGACATAAATTTTATTGATAGTTGTAATCAAATTGTAAGTGACCTAAAAGGTTAAGGAATTCATTATTACGTCCTTTTCGTATTTGTTAGGACTTAATTTTGTTTAATTGTATTATTTTTACCGGTTGGTAAATCAGTAACAAAATAGATAAATAATTAAAGCTAAATTCCACCCAAAAAATGTGAAAACATATTATTAGAAAAGTTTATTAATAAAATTATGATACTTTAATTTCTGCAGCTTTAAATTATAATTGATACTGTACAAGCTTATTTAATAATTATTAATTGCCGGTAACAAGAATCTCTAATTAGCTTTATTATTTCAACATCATCAAAATATATACACATGTATAACTTTAATATTATTGAACTTTTTTAATTTACTTTGCAACGTGGTAATATTAATATAGTATTTTTTTTAGAAGAGGAATCTTTGATATAACTCATCAGATTAAAAATATTTTTTCAACAGTAGAATGCAATGGTAACATTAACTTATTAATTAGCTGAAAAATAATATACGTATTTTTTTATATTAATTTTAATTAACTTTAATGTATCTTTATAAAAGCGTTTAGGATTACATACAATACGAGTAGATGTATTGATAGATAATATATCGTAAAAGTGAAGTGGAGCACAGTTAAAGTTAATAGGTTGAATTATTTAGCGCTCGTCTCATTACTTTACTGGTGTTTCCGCAGGTGTAGCAATCATATTGTCTCCCACACGGGGAGGAGCACTCCGATTACAGTAACTATCTATCCGGATTTGTCCGGACATTTTCTGTTGCAATGTCAACATTAATATTGTAAATACTGCATTCCTTATTTTAAATGATGGAATTTAGAATTCGTTCCTTTGTTTTCCTGTTCATCATTTAGTTTAACGTCTTGCTTGTCTGATACTGTTGTATTTTTGTATAAGAATGTTAAATAAATAGTTAAATTTCAAGTAAAAGTAATATTATTTTATACAGTCCACGCTTCCTACATATTCACATTTTTTGCAATTGAAATCCGGAAACACTTATTGAGATTTTTGCTCATTTAAATTGACTTTTTCTCTCGGTTGAATTTCTGATAGAGATGAACTGTAGGATTGAAAAATACGTAATTGCAGAATTTCCCACGAATAAGGATTAGAAACTCGAAATTACTTAGTTGCCAATCCAATTTCAAAACTGAAATATATGAAGATATCAGGTATCAATTTATAGAAAACTAAAACCTATTAATTTTCACAATTTAAAATTCCTATTAAAATGTCATATTTATAGTTTGGTTAAAGTCTATGTCCGGATTTATTTTTAAAATGGTGTCCCCTCGTCCGATCCTCTAGCGCCCCTCCTAGCGTCGCTTATTCTTTAATCTCGCTGATGAATTATGATTAGCAGAGTGCACTCAATCCTATTACTGTTGTCTGCCTCAGAATGCTCCCTAAGATTTGTTTCACTGTCATTCATGTCATATTATTTTGCCACATTACTTAATGACACACTTTTAACGTCTTAAGCTTAAGTAGTCCTCTCTCTATTTTTAAATAATGTTAGTTTTTCGTTTTTAACTGCCACGTTAAGGCAGCAGCTTGTCTGATAGAAAAATGAAGTCACCAATGCTTTGAAATAAACACAAAATGTGAAAATTAGATCATATTTTCAAGTGTTTATAAGTCATCCCTTTTATCAGTTTGATCGTCATGGATCTTAACTTATTTAACTCTAAAGCTACACTTGTAACAGAACTGCATTCGAAACGTGCATTAAAATTTTCCGGTAGCACAAAAACCTTTATAGCCTGTACGGGCCACGTAATAGCTCACCGTGGGACCACAAACTCCGATTATCCAAACAGAGAGCTCCCGAAACAGCGCTGTGAAATTTTAACGTGTAATTGATTATGAAGTTGGCCACTAATGGGCGAAAATAGTTTCTAATTTGGAGTGTGGCTGCAGCGCGTAATTGGTCTCGGACCGCGTCTGTGTTAATCATTAATGGAGCGGGTTGGTGGATGCAGTCCCTCGCGGCTCGCTTGGAGCATCCTTCAATTTAGCTCCACTGCATCGTAGCCCATCGTACGCTCTCAACTCTAGAGCCCCGTGTAATAAAAGGTGTACTACCAGCTCGTTCATGCTACTTTCCGCATCGCCAAACATTGTAATCATTTAATTTTGACAGACGTTTACGTACTTCACTTTTACGAAGTAGCCTTGATGATGACGATTTTCGAATGGTTCTACTTTTTCACCGCGATAAATTGAAAAGGTTGACGAATTAGTATCTACTTAAGAAAATTATTTAGGTTCTTTTATAAAGAACAGTCATGCATTTTTATCCTGTTCTATTTATAAAATCTCTAGTGTCTTATCTAGCTTGTGTTACACTAATTTTTCAATTATACGATTCTTAAATCATTTTATCCATTACACCGAACGCGGTCTAAAAATAAAACAAAACAGTTTTTGTCCCATTTCACAGTCTGCCGTCGACAATTTAGATATCGTTATCAGTTTAAAACGTACCGATCCGAACTACGAGAATGCATTGACAGCGGCGTGGAATGGCTGTCGTATAGTTTTATTATCCGAGCTTCACGATTGACGTCCGTTAAATACTAATTCGTGCGTATTGACATTCGAAAGTCAATGGTAATGGAAGGCGTCAACTTTTTGCAGCTAATCTCAGCCAACTGGATTCACTACGGGTTGTTTTAGAAGTGGTGTGGCGTGTCGCTGTCACCGCTTCCTCGGTAATTATTCACAAGGCTCGCTTCACGTCCTATCTACTTGAAAAAACTGAGAGCGCGCTTGTCATGCTAAAATTTAATAGGAAACCTTTCACTGTGCGCCGGGGCCATCACTATTATTGAGCGGTAGAACTTTGCTCATTCTTTGTTTCGGAGTAGTGCTTATTAACGTAGTGATCTATCTCAACCTTTGAGATACTATAAATGCAACTATGATCGGTCTCAAATAAAATTACAGTAGCCTTTGAGGTTTCTTACAGATGTATCTAGGCACTAGCTACTAAAGCCTGTCAAGATTGGATGCTCGTTAGCTCGTGCATCTTTGTACGCTTACAATGTGCTATTTTAAGTTACAATACAATAGGAATAGAGTATATTTTTGAACGAAAATAACAAAGACACAAATAATAATATGATATAGGTACAAGAAAACAATTCAGATAATTCAAAATTTATTTCGTCAATCAAATTTCAAGATTGATTGCGATCTTTTATGCAGATACTTCTGTTGCACGTGGATGAAAAATATTGTTCATACCTGCCTTTTGAAAATCGTGAATGGTGACATTAATTTGGTATTGTGAATCTGACATCGGGGACGTCGACGCAAATTGACATAATAGTGTCTGCGGCGTACGAAATCAAGTTAACATTCGTTTAAAATTTTACTCCTTTTTGATTACATCTACTTCCGTCGCGCGTCGCCGAGATTTTATCAGTAATTATAATTGTTATTATGACAAAAATTGACAGCCTGTTACACTGCAATAACATTTTTAAAACGTCCATTTCTTATCGGTTTATAATTCGTTAGTTTTTTTCACCATGATTGTCAACTAATTACATAGTTGAATCGTTGGAGAATAGGACTCATTGAGATATTTCTCGTTAGCAATATGCAAGGGCAAAAATAAGCAAAGCTCCTATGCTTCTACTTCAAAATAAGCATATCAAAACCTCTCAGTAGTTTCATATTTATATGACATTGTATCCCATTAGTCAATGTAGCTAATTTTAGTACACGAGTAATATAACCTTTATTACGATATAGGTAAAGGAACAGCTCAGGTTGTACTACACTAACTAGAATCAAAACGAAACTCCCGACTCGTCCTATTAATTAGAGGAACATAACATCTGATTGGCTTTCAAACTAATTAGTACATAACTCAGTTTCCGTTCCAAGAATCTATCTTAGCTGTAACAATTGAATTTTTTGTTATAATAAAAGCATACGATTTGACAACACGATGATATTCTAACAAAAAGATATCAACACGAAAATCATTGATCAATATCTTGTTTCATTCTACAAGTTTTTGCTTTCCAATTAGTCTGAAAGAGATCACTGTCAGTTACTTTTACTTTTTTAAATTCCTTAGTGAATAATAATAATAATAAATTGTAATAATTTTGGTGTTTTAATAGTGCAAATAAATTTTGACGGTATTTTTCACAGTTATAATATGGATATGTCTTGTTTCTACTAATGACTAGCATTGTTAGATTACTGATTCATTAATAGTTACTAAATGATGACTGTCATCTTTATGACATTCTAAAGTCTAAACAGGAAAGAGAACAGACGTCACCTTACGATAAGCGATTACTGTCGCTCATGGAATTATCAATTTACCAGCAATTAATTTAAAAAGCGTTTTCAAATTTCGGAAGCTCTTTAATTAGATGATTAAAATAAACAGAAAATATTATTATCGTCCAGCGTCATTCAAGTGTAAAGGCTTATTTTCTGTTACAAGATGGAGTATTAGAGCCGACTGCGTGGAACAATAGTACCATTGTGACCCATGACGAATGGCTTGGAGGCGGAGGGTAGATTTTTGTATGTTTTTGAGTGTCGATCGCCGTAAATAATAGTGTTCGGATATTGGGCGGAAGCATGCACACTGAGCTTCGAAGTGTGTCAATGACTACTGGTTTACTACCAAATGACTTAGGTAAAATAAAAGTCAAACTATTTTAAATTCTTCGGTCACTATGTCGTTAAACATAGGCTTATTAATATGTAATTTGTTAGGTATTTACTATAAATAGTGCTTTGTTTTACATCTGTGTCTGCGATATTTAGGTATTATGACATCAAGTTCCATTATAAGATATTTCTGTTAGAGATACTAATGATTAACGTTACAATATTACAGACGTTTTGATGAAGTAAAAGCTGATCATCCTAATCAAAGCGTCTCAAGCTTGCTGCAAATAATTAGCAGAACTAACTGGGAACACTATCAAACATTTTGTAGGTAAATTTGTGTACCGTAGAGCAGAATGGAGAGAACTGAATACTGAAATAAACAGTTGCACCACCTGTGTACGGTAGGTAAAAATGTTCGTATTTAAAGTGTTAATTAACCGTAACGCCGGCGTTCTGTGCTTGGCTTTATCGCTTACTACGGGGCTGTTTTTTCATCAACGTGGTCTAAATTACAGTTTTTATTGCCATTTATTCGATATTTTAAGGTACATAATTTGTTATAGTTCGGAAACGTCGAGTCGTGTTTCACGTTCTCATTAATCGCTTGAGTAGTTGTGCTAATTTTTTCGAATAATATTACTTACTGCGATAAATTTCATGGTTTTAAATTTTATGCTGTAATATGAGACGGCCTCATTTACTTGTATTTGTGTTTCTGATATTATTGTAATTATCTAAGTAATTTAAACGGTACTTTTATTATAGTTTCCATTTGAAGGTTCTTATTATTGTTAACTGAATTACCTTATTAAAATAAGTCAATAATTTGTCTATCAAAATGCTTCGTCTATCATTAGACATGCCTCGCTATATGGTTTACGTTAATCCTTTTTAATATTCAATTCATTTAAAAAATTGAAGTAAAATACCTAAACATAATCTATTATAACACACTTTGCATTTTTCACTACCATATTGGTGGACATTAAAATAAATAATAAGGATACATGACTTGATTGAAAATCGTGTAGATAGCCCGTTAGTTAGTTATACTATTTTCCATGATGTCTACCCTTCATAGCTAGTACAAAATAATAAAGAAGGGTTTACCAGCCTCTCCTTGGTCAGAGACCACCAGGACTAAGTATTGTAGATATAATAAAAATTAAGTGTACCTAATAATTAAACTTACAACCACCAGGACCAGGTATTATATATATAAAAAATATAAAGTGTAATAATTAAATGGAAACTTCTGTAATTTTGTATTAATATAATTTTCGAGCAAAACACGGCG
>LGAG01000797.1:349949-368993 GCA_001278395.1 Lerema accius
CATACATAATTTGTGATAGCTTTCTAGTTATCACGGTTCATGGGATACAGCCTGATGACAGACAGATAGACATCGAAGGCTAAGTAATAAGGTCCTATTTTTAACTGTCAAGTAGAGAACCCTAAAAACCATCTACGTAAAATATATAGTATCTAGTAGATAGAAAAGTTTAGGTCCCAATAGTTCTATTCAATAAAGCATAAGAACGTTTTAATTTTTGAAGGGTTATACTGAAACTGTTCCCGTGGGATACTAGACGGAAAGTACCTATGGGTTTATTATGAAATAGTAAACTATAGTAACTATAATATTTTTTACCCCGATTGAGTTCCTTTTACTGAAAATAAAACAAAATATAAAAGTTAGAAAACTACTACAGAGTATTCAGGTCATGCACAACTTAACAATTGACATAAAACTGTAGTACTCAATACATTTTTAAAATCTTCATCGCCGGTCACAAAACTTCACTAAAACAGTCCTGTAGAAACATTTTAAAAATCAACAAATATTAGATATACTTATTGTTATTTCAAATAAAAATATCCGTTTGCTATTTCCCAATACTTAATATTCAGAGTAACTTGTAGATTAAGCCATCTCGAATGAAAGCAATGTAATTCTACATTCAATGTAAATTGTCTAAAATAAGATGAAAGTAACTTAAGAATTTAAGTCGAAAAAAGCTGTTACTTAAGAAAGAAATTCTGTAACAAAATAGCGTGGTGACAAGATTGTGAATGGATCAGATTTCGTGTCGCCGTTAGACTATTGAGTAAAAAGATAATACGTGTTAAATTGTTGATTTAAGTGTTGTTATCAGTACATCAACGCTTTGTAAAAAGTTGGACAAGTCAATTTCGATCTATTTTTCAATGTTAGTATTTCCGGAACTATATTTGAGCTTTACACTACCTATTGTGTGTGTGGAGGTTTTAATATGAAGAGGCCTTTTTTTCCTTCCAGACAGTTGAATTTTTTATTTTTGTTAAGAGTGCTGTTAATTTATAAGACAGCAAATTATTTCAATTTGAGATAATAAACCATGAATTTGTCCTAGATATGCGCTGGGTGCAGTAAAGTGATAACAGAACGGTATCTTCTGAAGGCGTTGGATCAACTGTGGCACGAGGATTGCCTCAAGTGCGGTTGTTGCGACTGCCGCCTCGGTGAAGTCGGCCACACTCTCTACACGCGGGCAAATCTCATCCTCTGCAAAAGGGATTATTTGAGGTTAGTCTCGGTTTAAATATACAACATTCTAGAATCTAGATAGTAGTCTTGCATATAAGGCTTTTTGAACGCACTGACAGTCTTCGTAAATTTTTGCGTATAGTGCTTTTATTATTTTACCTGATGTTAATTATGTAGGTTATTAGTTATTAACATTGTTAAATTCACTTGTATGATGATATCAAAATTGTATTACATTAATAAAATTGATTATTTCATGTCTATCCTAGGCTTTTCGGGAATACCGGCTACTGCGCAGCGTGCAACAAAGTGATTCCTGCGTTCGAGATGGTGATGCGCGCGCGCAGCAACGTTTACCATTTGGAATGCTTCGCCTGCCAACAGTGTAATCACCGGTTAGTATATTAACGTTACATTTCACCAGGAAACTTTTTTTTTAGTTTTAACTCTACACAAAAGATATTTTTTTTGTTAGCGCAACTTTTGCCGACTTTACTAAAGTACGAGTACAACCTATATCGCTATACTGCGGAACTGTTTTGAGAAAAGGACTACGGCCGTGCCCTTTTTTTGCTCGTCTTGGCGGGGACACTACTGTGCCCCCAGATAAAAATGTATAAAAAACATGTTTTGAAGCTCATGTACCTAGCCTATGTAGAATTCTATTTACATTCTAACTCATGAATATGAATACCTATTAGGTACATCAATTATGTACTTAGTAGGTACCTTATGTATTAGGTTCTACACCAGTTAAACTTTATTCCTATTAAACCCCGATATACCGATGTGGTTTCATATACTCAATTATTACGTATCTCAATTTCTACCAGTTCACAGTAATTTAATATTCCAATCTGTCAGATGCGATGCATCCGTGAAAATTGAACTGGGTTAGTACCGTACATGTATATCTCGATTTGGTCTGGGTATTACAAGCCTACAAATAATAGGTATCGATATAAACAATATTTCACAATATTATATGAAATCATATAAAAATAGCGTTCTCATAATAAACTTTTCGGATTAAAAAAAAATTGTTGTATTTTGCATCCACGATACATTTCAGATAGGAAAATATTTTAAAATAATGTAAAGAAATGGTACAACAAAATAAACAATATACAATTGTATTGTTTAATTTCCTGTATTTTAATTAAATAATAAATAATTAATACACAATTTTCTTGACCTTGATTTATAAACAAAAACATAGTGTATTATTTACGATAAGAAAATTAAATAATGTTTATTTAAGATGTGTGTTTTAAAGTTAAACTATTTTACCTACGGTACCTTATTAGGAGTATGAATTTAAAATATTTAAATCAGACAAATGTTCAAAACATTCCTGACTATATATGATCACTGCATCCTATGTAAAGACCATTAAAAAAAGAAGGCCACATTATGGTCAATATACCGTTAATCTTGACTAATTTCCAATCAACGCATAGCCTTAAATAGTGCAGCAAGAAACATTGAACTTTGTAAGAAAGGAATTTAGAATAAAATGTCCCTTAAAAGTGTAAAAGGGTAAAGGGCTTTGCTTGATTACAATTTTGAGCCACTACGATATAAACGTGCATAAAAGTGTTCCAATACTCGAACCACCTCGAACTCAGTTTAAATAAAGAACAGATATAGTTATTAGTGCGGTTTCAGACTAGCGTATTTTTCTGCGCATATAGGATTGTTTCAGCATACGCGCTTATACGCGCTTCAAAAAACCAGACGCACGTAAACTGTCATCTTTCGGCGTGTTTGGTCGAACCGGTAATGGCGTTCTGTCAGTATCAACATTGATACGAGCTTAGAAGCGCGTCAACGCTCGTAAAAGTTGCGCGTGTCAAAAGGCGTGTCTATACTTGCGTACATGCGTTTCCAAAGACGAGTTTATACGCGCGTAAAAACGCTAGTCTGAAATCGCCGTTAAGCTCTAGAGATTATTTAAAATTCATAGAACGCTACAATTCGGAATATGTCCGCGGATGAGTCTCGTCGGCGCAGGTAAACACGTAAACGGTGCTTGATTTCCCCCGCGCGCACTCCACTCGCTATCGAGCTCTGAGCGATGATTCAGCTATCTAACGAAAAGATATCAGAACTAGTTTGTTAAAATGAAAAATGGTTTTATGCTCCACTATTGTTCGGATCGAAATCCCGATAGCTTGATGGTGTATATATATTGTAAGTAAGTAAGACTGGAAAGCATGGTTTCTAATAATTCTTAACCTTAAGACGTACCTCAGTATTGCGTGCATTAGAAAAAATCATTAACGGCCTTGGTGACATACGACTATTCAACAAATAATAAAAAAATATACTCGTATACGTCTCCTCACAATGGAGTCGAATCAAATGACATTTCATATGTTGAAATCTGTCATGCAGTTTAAAAACTTTACTCTCCTTCTGGGGTAGTGGGGTAAAAAATATATTTTCTCAATAAAATATAATACAATACAAAAACTAATACCGGTATCTCGCTTTTTGTTTGATGCATCGTTAATGCATTTCGTGTTATAAAATGGCAAAGATGACCATTTTAAAAACAGTATCTAATATGACATTCGGAACGGTTACGAACACTTCATATAACATTGATTGTAAAGAGTGACTCGCAATCCTTAAAAGATTTAAAGGCAGGTTCTGACAAACAAGGTATGTTGAAACTTTGAAATAAGATTACACGCGCGAAGGAGCAATCTTCGTTGGACTGCGTCCGCTTAAATAATAGAAAGGTCGCGAAGATTGGCGCTACTCGGAATGGTTTATACGTCACTTGTGGACCTTTCCCGTGTTAGTACATCTCGTGTGACATTTTCACCCAATTGTATATTCATTCGACTGTTGTTTTCATGTAAAAGATACTGTTTCTTAAGGTTCTGTTCAGTAGGTGGAAGAATTTTGCTTATCTCAGCATGACTTAGACAGATTAAAAAATAATTACAGACAGAAAAAAATAATTAATTCAGGCAAAAATCTAATCTTGCCTAGGTATTTTTAAGGGTGGAGAAGGGTGGAGAGTTAGGGTTTATTTTTATTATAATTTTAATAATTGTTGGATGTGTAAAAGGCAACCACAGTATTAAAAGGTAACATATTTTTTGTACCTAATCATAATAAGGTATATTACAATGGCTTTAGAGTAATGTATAAACTATAATAAAATTAAACCGTCGAATATTATACATTAGGTACAAATCAATTTCCATGTTGGCAGAAAAGCTGAATCCAATTTGCGGGCTGTCCGATTGGAGCGGCGGGCGGCAGATATCACGGCCGAATATCACTAAACGACTAAATAATTTAGTAGCAATCTGCCCCCGCGGGCATCGACGCAGGCCGCGTCCTAGCTATCGTATGCTCTACTCCTTACAATCTCCTATATGAAATTTCATACTTGGATTTCACAGGAGAACATTATTACGATTCTTAGTAATTCGTGATTGAGAACGTACTCGTATGCATCCTGTTTCCTTGTAGTTTACAAAAAAACTTCAAGCGAATCCAATTATTAATAAAGAATTAAAGGAATTATAAATATTTAGTAATAATCCATAGAGTACTCTGGCAAAGCTAAAAATCAACAAACGAATTCGTAAAAGGAAAATCTACTCAAATTCACGCGAAATTCATATTCCTGTAAAGGGAGAAAAAACTAAGGTTTAGCGCAGACAGGAGCTACAGGTTATTTGTTTGTTTAATATATTATGCTATTTTCAAATTATTTTGTTTCACCATTGAGGAAAACAGTAGACACGTCCGCCTGCGTCAAACGTCAAACTTGGTGTCGGCGTGGTGCGCGCCCGTCACATTGCCCGCCCGGTACAATGGCGCGTCGCACAAAGCTTAACTTGCACCCAGTCATTAAAATTTCGTTCTACATCTTTTCCATTACGCGACTGCAGACAAAAAATAGCAAAATAAAAAAGGACAACCCCCAAAAACAAAAGTCGGGAACGGAGAGAACAGGAAATAAAGTTAATTAAGAGCGGCGAAATCGACTGAGTTGCGGTGGAAATTGGCCCCTTAAAAAAGAGACATTTGTAGCCGAGCTATTGCGCTTAATTTTTGTGACAAGTGAAACAAAAGAGTTGGCAGGGTGGCGGAGACGCGGGGGTGGAGGAAGACGGGGGAGGGAAGGCTGGGGGAGATAAGGTTTGGTGTTATCACTGCTGGTTCCGGGCGACCACTGGTCGAAGGCGATACCTTTTGTTTTGCCACATTGAGGGATGCTCGCTCGCGTGACGTTATCGCGGCTCCTTCTTCCATTTGACCTTTCCACTTATGGTAGTAAATTTTATTTCTTAGACGTTTTGGCTACCTTACGATCCTCGAAAACATCGTGATAATATCTGAATAGGTTGCCGTTCATCAGACCGTAAATAATTTAAAAATAGCTCCGAGCTTGGAAACACGTTAAGTCAATTTACGCGGCAGCCTTATTAATGCGTGGGTATAGGATATTCTGTGTTAGTGGTGCCTTTCATGTAGAATCACTAATTGGATCTTCCTGCACCCTGCCCACCTGATAACTGCGTCTGACTCGAGATACATAGTTAACGTAGAACTAGTACACTTGTCTGAGCACGATGTTAAACATTCCGTATGAAATTAATATTGGTTACAATTTGACGGTATAAATAAAACTTTTTTGGAACTTCAAATATCTATAGATAGTTTGGCGTTGCTACTGGTGAAGTGACATTAACATATTTGTTTCTCTTTCTGTGTGATTATTACTTTTTAATCACGGAACAGATTTAAAGGAAACTGGCTATGACGTTTATTTATATCTTTTTTTATTATTAATAATTTAAAGATTTCTTTTTTGTGAATTGAACTTCAAATTTTCCAACAGATTCTGCGTGGGCGACCGCTTCTACCTATGTGAGAATAAGATTCTCTGCGAATACGACTACGAGGAGCGCCTGGTGTTCGCCAACATGGCGTACAACCCGCCACCGCTGGCGCACCTCAAGCGGCAGACCACGCATCTGCCACCACCTCCGGTAAATTAATTTCACTTTTATGTAATTAGAACTAAGGTCTAGTTTCGATCGCTTTGTCCGCGTTTTAAGGTGTTATAAAATTCGGTTCTGACAATTTTAGGGATATGTTTTCGTATATGTTTCTTTGAAAAGAGATGTGACTGTGCAGAACAGCTACTACTACATTAGAGCATACTTATTATTATTTTGCTGACGGTCCACAGAAGGCTGAATAAAGTCGAACTCATTTCTATAAACTGAGAATAAAGGAGCAGTTTCTGACTATATATTATGAAACAATAATGAGAGTCAATAAATCGTTGTGTCGTGTTTGTGATATAAATAAATTTTTAACATAGCTAATCTACTACCCACATCCGTTGCATCATGTTAGAGCAAGACAGCAATGTTTCATCCTTACATCAGTCCACAAACAAGTAGGTAGATAAGGCACCCCCCTCAACCCTAGTTAGTTATGTAACACTTGACGAAAGTTAGCAGTAAAATTAAGTACCTATGAGTAACTGTTAATGATCCACACCACCAATCCACCTTTTAAAAGTACAACACGTTCATGGTTAATCTAATAATTTGACTTTAAAGCTCTTATTAATTGACTTATTAAACCTGAAAAAGGGACACTTCAATTTAAACAGTTTTATTGGTGTCTATGGTGCTTTTCTCAAATCGAATTATATTCTCGGGAGGCTTACCTCGCTTGCAGGTGTTCTAGACACCTCAGGCGTCTCGTAATTGGTTCTCCGGGGATAATATTGTTATGTTCTTACTTATTAATTTAAAAGTAGGTTCATTATATTGACATGATATTCAAGTATTTTTGTTGTTTTATAAAACGAATGATCTTTGCATTCCATTGCATTTTTTACGATTTACAACACAAAGTCTATTAAAATACCACAACCTGAGTAAACATAAAAAGGCAGGTGTTTTAAAAGTCGTAACGTTATTTAGCCTTCAATGTACTAACGAATTATTTTATTTCAGCAATCAAACGCTAGTATGGGCGCCCTGATGAACGGCTCCAACCGCTCCGGAGACCTCAACAACAATATGTCTGGCTCTTCGGCACCTTTTGCTGCACCGCCGCACCTCAAGCCACTTGGCCTCTCAGCGACCAGCTGAGACTTTCGCTGAGCCCACCCCTATGCCAAGTATCAATACTAAACCACACACGATTCCATAACGTATCAAAGCGGCCAAATCTGTGTTAGTGTTGTACTTCTTGGTCAAAACTTTTGGTGAACTTTGGCGTATGCCGACTCTCGGTGACTCAAGTGGCGTATGCCGACTCTAGGTGACTCAAGTGGCGTATGCCGACTCTTGGTGACTCAGTGGCGTGTAAGCACGCGTTTGTTAGTGATGATCGTTTCGATATCTTTGCAGATGTCTTCTGCGCTATTGCTGTAACTATTGAAGCCATACTTAGTCGTCTTTACGTGTATAGGAAATTTTATGGTCCTGTCCTATGTCTATAGCTAACCCAGTAATTTTGAAGCACCTTTTAATCAAATAGTAAGAGTTCCTCAGGATTACTTTTTTCTTTGTCATTTGCACAAAATACCTTTGACAACTGAGTATTTCTTAACAAATTTTATTGTGGCTTGAAAGAAAATTTTTTTTTGTTAAATTGGTGTTGTATAAGGATTGTTAAAGGGGTTTCCCTTTCCATATAATTATCTAGGCTATTAACGATTTAAATATGAACTTTAAAGCTATATAGCTAATTGCCTGGTCTTTAAAAACTAGAGATCCTATTGAATTGGACATCGGTTATATACAAAAAATCATAATCTGACTTAAAATTCGTTATAAAACTTAGCACATAATGCGAAAAATACATTTACTAGCAGATGTTATGTACTATAACAGATTTTTAATGAGTGTATTTAACTCTATTTTAAGTCCTACGCCCTCTTCCCTATGTGATCCATCGATATTATCTTTAAATTGGATCTTGTAATCACTGTTTAATAGATATGTAGTACTAAAGCAAAGTAAATGCCAAAACGTAATGTATGTAGTAGAAAATTCTCATTATTTGTTATAAAATAAAATTTTAATCTTACGACTCTACTTTACTTACGACTTTTACTAATATTGGTGTATAATGGAATATTTAAATTTTAGTTTTAATCCCGTAAGGTGATCTCATATGACAATTTGCTTAGCTAGAATAAATGATTGTGGGAACGAGTATGAATTGAATTTGATATAGTTGTCGGTAAATATAAATGGTGTTAATACTGCTGACTTGTTTATTCGAGTCAAATGTATTGAGGTACAGTCGTTTGCAAAAGAGTAACTTATAAATAAAAATAAATGATATATTACTTTTGCGATTGACTATACAGAGAGTTGGGAATGTGGTTGGGTTACTGGAATGGTTCTTATTGTAAAGTGTAGTAAAAGTTACTTGTCTACATACGGATTATATTGGACAAAAAAGTCTTAGAGCTTCGTCAGACGCAAAACATAAGTAAATTTGATGTTGTTCGTGGATGTATGTGATGTCTTCCATACATTATCATAGGAATTCAAACGCCAAGATCCCGCTATCAACACGCGTTTATATTAAGCCTTATTTCGCTCTCTGTTTGACGAAGCCTTAAAGATCACGTCTAATACCGTACAGAATACAATTAATATAAAAAATAATAATAATGTTTATTGGTTAATAATATTATGTTTGAGCAGGTGATCAAATTATTTTATATTTTATTTTTATTTTACGATTGGCTTGGCCACGAGTGGAATTTATTTCGTATTAGCAATGTCTCCACTTTGTTGTTTCGTTTTGTACCTACGATGTATATTGCTGTTAAGTTTATTTATAAACATTGTTATAATGTTTGTATTATTTGTGTAAATAAAATAATTATTGTAAGTAGACGATTGTATCTAATAATATAGTAATTAAATACATTGGTAAATATTAAATATCTAAATATAGTCAAATATGTGAAAATTCATGTTAATTAAAATTTAATAATTCATGTTTCCAAATAGTTCAAATTAGTTTTTAATATTGAAGTTTCATTGTCTTATTTATATTTGAGCATTTAATTAGATGAAATCATATGCATTCCTGTCGTATTATGAGATGTCACGGTAATTAGAGCGGTCAATGCCGCGTTGTACCTTTAATAATATCATAATTAATGTGTCAGATTCTCTTTTAACCAATGATATGACCAAAGATGTAGCCCATTAAAGCCTTGTTCAAGACATTCTATCTTTTATTTATCATCCATTTCTAACTTATTTCTCAACACAAAACATAATAGTAAAACATTATTTTCAGTCTTTTCATGGAAAATTTTAAAAATATTTTTTTATCAGGATTTGTCTTCCTAATCCGAAAAGGTTTGATTTTCAATTTACGTAGAATTTCCGGAATAGATTTCCGGGACATTCGTAAACATAAAACTTCCATGAATCTACGTAGGTAGTAACCTGATCGTCGTAAAAAGACGAATAAGTATTAATTTTTTCTCTGAACTAAGATTAAAAACCTTTATAACCTATTACGTATTTGTTATTGTCTCATCTTATTTCAAGCCCTAAAACTTGAATTTAACATAAATATTTAAACAGTAGGTATACCTACTTACCATCATAGCTATATATTATTTTTTACAAAAATAACTAACCTACATTAATTAAGTAGACGATCATAGTTTTGTATGACCCTCAGGTCATAACAAAACACAATAAAGGATGAAAGAAGTAGGTAAATGGTGTCATCAGTCGCGGAGCTGAACGGAAATTTGAAAAGGTCTTCGCGTCGTGGAATTTTGTCCTGCAAACAGGCATTGTGGAACTAAATAGAATAATGTTACATCACGGAAATAGGGAAATCATAAAAGATGACGTGAGATATAATAACATGACAGAAAGTTCGAACAGATGAATAAAATTACCCCTTTAATATACTCGTAAATTATATCACATCATTAGAAAAAGACGTCCATAAAAATCTTAAACATTTAAAAAAATATCTCGATAAAGTCTTTTACCCTTTTTATTATGAGTTGGAGATAACAAGCTTAGAAGGTTTAAATCTACTACCCCTTATTACGTTCAACAAAGTAACAGTGATCGCTGCGGCGCGAAAGAGGGAGGACGTGTCGCTTCTGCGCTGTAATCTACGTAAATTTCCTGAAGTTATTACGAATACATGCATTTTTCTTAAAAACTAGCGTTAAGCAGGCTAGCAGCTAGCACTATTGACATGAATAATGTGATATTGTGATAACTAGACATAAAATAATAGATCACTGAGATCTACAGTAAGGTGTGTATTTAAGCAATCTATATCTGTCTTTAAAGACATCTATAGGATTTTTTTTTAAATCGTAGAGGGTAATTTTTTTTTCAACAATCTGACGTACGAGTATGTCACCGGGCACGGTCTGCCGAGAAATGTACCGGTAAACGATATCATTTGTTATTAACGATATGTTTTTCCCTACTACGCTTCTTTGCTCCGAAGACTGCGTCTATATATTTTTGGTCTATGTTTCTGAGGTCTTATTTTTGGTAACCTAAAAACGCAGTGCGTTCTTTTCGGAACTGTCTTGTTCCATTATTTTTATGTAGGTATGTATGTATGTATTATACAATGCAGTGCGATGATTATGCAAGCACCTTAAAAGCTTAGGGGTAAAGGCGGCTGAATTTGTTTTTACGACGCGTATTCAAATATAAAGCTTACAAATAAAGGTGTGACGCGACGCGCGAACAAACCTTTGCAATGAGTGTTCTCAAGCGTGAACAGTACAATGAGGCGCGTGAAAAATGGCACCGTCCGACGCGACGGCCCACAAATCAAAACTGTAAAACCGTTCGACAAAAAATCAAAATAAAAAAGAAAACAGCGTAGGAAGCCGGCGCACACCACTGATGGCTTCTTGCAATAATTTCCGTTTTCAATGAACGCGTTTTTCTTTTTCTTATCACCTCACGAACTAGGATGGTTGGGAATAAATTGAAATACAAAATTGATTGTTGACTTTTCCCCGGCGCTTTATTACTGTCATAAATAGGAAAGAGATTGAAAATTGCCTACAGACGCTGTCGACCGAGTCGAGATTCTGTTATTCATTGACAGATAAGATTTGTTGTTGTGTACCTATTTCATTTCCCGCGTGATTTTTGGCTTTATCATTTTCGTAATTAGGTACTTGATCTGTTTGAGTATCTGACCCTTGAATCTAACCTAAAATAAGTGTTATAGATTTATACTGCTGTCTCTTATATAACAGTACACATTACAGTCGGTACCTACTCAGCAAAGTCTAAATTAGTTTATTTTTCAAATTGCCCAATATTGACACAGTAAAACAAATGAATCTACCTATCCGTTTAGTTCAAACTTAAGGTCATAGCCCACTATCACGGCACCGCAACAGCAACATATAGTTTTTACCTTTACATTTAGTTTTCGCTCTACTACTCCGCTTAGCTCCGTTACCCAGTTCCACTTGTCATATAAAATTATGTACCCCGCACCGCTCATCTCCTCTCATCTTCGTTTCAAAATCTCAGCCTATACACAAATAATAGCTTTTTGACTGCCAGTAACATTGTCGAAACGAATAAGCTGTCTTAAAATAAAACTAAAGATGTACGAGAAAAACAACAATGACAACGCAAAGGGAGATAATAAAATTATAAACATAGATTTTCAGCTTTGTTCTTCATAATTAAACAAGCTATTATTTTAACGAGATTTCCCCATTTACACTTCCTCGGACGGTCAGAATGAGTTAACGACAGTTGTCAGTTCTTTCACTCGAGGGGCTGTACCTACCAATGAAAATGACGTCCACATTTTGACCAAATAAACAAGAGCTACAAGAAAATTTCATCTCTTACCCGTCTTAACAATGCAGAGAAACAAGGAATGTCATTTAAAACTGGTGCCACCGTTGCCGTAACCCCTATTTTTCCAGTTTTAATTACTAAAAGTTTTATGAACTGCCTATTTCTTTTTATGAGATTGTTAAATTAATTCTTCTTTTTGTTTGTGTAGATTTTTTCTACGGTATTAACGAAAAGAATCCAAGTTACAAGGATCGTGAAATGCAAACCGCTGGGGTGTTATTGGATTTATGACTTTCTAAAAGTAGGAATTTTGTATCTAGTGCCAAGTGATTAACTGTACAAGTTTGATCAAGGGATTTCGGCTTCAAATCTTGTGGGCTGAACACAAAAACACACATGCACACATAAACACAATAATTTTATATACCTACATCGAATAATAGGTGTAGTTAGATATACTCGTAAATTCAGTGTCCAATATTTAACATAAATTGAATAGCCGTACGATGTGTTTAAAAATATTGCTGTTTTAAAACCTACAGGCGAATCGAATCTGTAATACCCTTAATCGCGTTCGTTTTATACCGTTTCCATGGGAATTATTCTTGAATCGGCTATTATCACGTCCGTTGAATGTTATAAAACATTTTAAAGTTCACAAAGAGATATTCCCGTTGAATTCTCATTCAGCTTGGCAAGTCCGCAGTAAGTAAATTTAACTTTAAAATATGCATAACAGTTTTCCGATGCGATCCCCTTTTGGAATTTAAACACATTGAGTGGTATTATGATACATTTCGATTCCACTGCACATCGGAAGTTTGGAAGAAAATTCACTTTAAGATCATATTATTTGGCATTCTTATTTTACTGTAGAATGATGTAGTGCCTTGTATTTTTGCAGTTAAGTATGATGTATTTTTGTTTACAGAATTTTATAGAAATATAAGTACAATAGGTTATAATGACAGTAACATGTTACTTTTCAATTTATTTACCTAATTGTGTAAAATGTTTTCAGTACCAATTCTATCTAAAGCAAATTAACTACCGCCGGAGTTAATTCCTAAGCCTCTTAAATAAATTGGGCCTGTCAGCTGTAAACTTCGTGTACTTTTGGGTAAGTTGTTAAAATGTAAATTACCTTTTGGTCGCCTTAATTATCGAATTCTGGATATCTTATTAGATTACTCTAAATGCTGTCACATTTATAAATATTTTTTTAACGGCATGATTCATAGAAATAGTTGAATTTGAAAAATTTACAATCAATCTATTTTGTTCCTATACCTTGCATTAAAAAAAGTAGTACATTTTGGTTGAACCTTCGTGACTAAATAAATTAACAAACAGTTTGTTATTATAATTTAGCATCTGGAGACGATAAAATGGCTGGTATGATGATAAAAAAACGTTTATTAATGCATATCTACTTAAAATTGTTGCTTATTTAACAACCTCAATTAACGTCAATTAATTTTTCATGAAATTTATTTTGCTTATTTTTCTTCACAGTTCAAGCGAGTATAGAAGTTAGTAAGTACTTACAGCATGCAAATATTCCCTCAATACGGTCTGGAAACTTGATAATACTATTAAAACAAACTGTGGAGGCGTTAAGCTTGCAACCTTACTTAATTCTACTTATGCACAAAACTTTGACGGCTCGCGCATTACTGAACATCTTTCGCTATTTGTCTAGTACTTGGGAATTTTACGAAGAATATTCATAGAAGGCCGGTTGTACTCGTATCACAGAACAACGAATAATTTTTTAATGTCCTATTAATTGTTAATCACCCTACTTTTATGTACCTACATGAGCTTTTTATCACTCATTTTTTTTAAATAGTTTGGTTCAAAAGCTTGAATAGGTAGATAATGTCGATATTAAATTAGGATCGGTTGTTTTATTGAATTAATTGTTAATTGAAATAAAACCTGTTTGTTGTCAGTAATGTATTGTTATAATTATCATTAACTTTCTTAGTACCAAAGTGATAGGCTTGACATAATGTATTGTTTGGTAAATGAATGTATATTAGATTGTTTAAATAAATTAAACCAAATGTAGTAATTTAAATACTTTAATGGATATATGGCCAAATACGAACATTCAATTTTAGATAAAAGCACGCTGCTTAACCGGTTAAACGGTATTATATCCATTGGCAGCGCTTATCTAAATAATATATATAAAAAATAAAACTCCAACTAATAAACTATGAATCAAGTCCAGTTTACCGATAACATGACTTTTTGCAGCACTGTGCACTTTAGTTTTTAGTTCATGAAGTTGGGCTTCTGCGTTTGCCGATCTGTCTGCATTTTCATCAGCTTCATCTAACTTCTTACGAAATCCGATAAGATTTTCCCTCGGCCATGATACTGTGGTCTCCGAATCTTCAGTTAAACGAATTGTTGTTTCTTCTTTATTTGTAGTAATTATTGTGGTCTCCTGTGTTGTGGTCGTTTCAGTAGTAACCGTAGTTGTCGCAGTAGGTGTTTCTTGTTCAGTTTCGGTAGATTTTACAATTGAAGAATCGGAGATAGACTCTTCGTCACTTGGCTCTTCAGTAGATTTCTCTGTTGTAGCACTCTTTGTGGTTTCAATGCTCGACATCGACATTAAGTCATGTCCGCCGAATGGAATATTCTCATCGTCTTTATCTAGATTCGTACAAATATGAGCATATTGTTGTGATCGATATTGCTCTTCAATGCCGCAAGTTATGAAATCATCCCAAGCTGACAAAAGTTGATACAAGTATGGTTGATGGCAACTATTGTCAACGTAAGTTTGTAACCCAATTACATCACCTTCACATATTAAGGGCCCACCGCCATTGTTCTATAATACAACGAATATATTTTTTAATTACTTGTTACTTAATTAATATACATTTGCTCAAAATGATTAAATGTCAATTTACTTACATGACAGAAGTCAGGTTCGTATAGAATCTTTTTATTTTCTTCGCTGTTACTGGCACAAATCATTGTCTCAGCATGGAAGTTCACGCCACAATTTTCATTGGACGACGGTTGCAGTTCCACAGTTAATTGTATCAACAATCTGTCATCGGTCGAGTTTGGATATTTTTTCTGCAATATTAATATTATATTAACACCTTAGTGACGTAACCACTTATGGAATGGTAAAGAAGTTATTGAATACGAATGAAGACTTACGGCAAAGACAAGAATGTAACAAGAAGTTTTGTCCATATGATTGGATTTCACAGATAGCGTGGTAGATTTTACAGTAGCCGTCATCATAAAAGGCATCAGGGTTTTGAGCAGTGTTATATCACTTTCCCACCAACGGCTGACGGTGAAATTTGTTGGTCTTATCACCTGGACAATCTGCAAAAAGCTCCAGTTACATAATTATAATAGATGTAAGTACATGTTGGCTTACTAAATAATGACACACTGGAAGACAGGGATCTCAACACAGGAGTCTTGGGGCATATTCCATAAGGTTGCTCTAGTACTCCCGTTGCAATGAGAATTGGAGAGGTTAAGGGCCAACCCTGGTGATGTAAGTTTTTATACTGCTTCTGAGATAAAAAAATCTGGATTGAAGACTATTTAATTAAAGGAACATCTGAAACAAGAAGCACTACAGAATTTGTTAGAATTAGACCCATTTGAAATATGAGCGCTCCTTTGTAAAAATATAATGCAAACATAAGTAGAATAGTCATGGAGTAAAACAACATAATACGTAATTATTTTAGGATGTGTTGAGGATTGTAGGCGCTGAAATTGCAATAAACAGAATAAGAGAGTTGTAGCAAGATGTGTTGATTAACAATTTCTGTTTTTTTAAATACCTCTCGTTCCTGTTCTCCTTCGTCTTCATTTACAGTAAAATTAGAGTCTATTATTACAGCTCCAGCTCTAGCAATGAGTGTCTTCTGCGGGAATACTAGCGGGGTGTCATTGGTCTCCAGGGACGATGAGATCAGCCAATCTTGCCGAATTACTACAGCACTACGAGTAAACCTAGTGCCTGATTGTCCCACTACGGTTTCATCTGGATAGTATATAACGGCCTGGTGAAAAAAATTTTTTTTTTTTTAATAATAATGTTATGTAACAAAATTCAAACAGAAAACGTATGAAGGTCTGGTACGTCCCTACAAACGTAACTTCAGTTTAAATGTCTACCATGTTAAAAAAAACACAAAAGGCAAAAGGCAATGAGAACCATCGCCTATTGGCTGCAAGTGCTCATGTAAAAAGTATTTATGTGTATCAAAAGTATATTAGCTGAGAAAGAGAAGACCTTATGATGTTATCTACAAATCCTTGGCGCTCGGGTGGCAAGTACTAATTAGTAATCTATTCAAGAGCTACAAGATTTTTATATAATTTGCGGATTATTAGTAGGTACAACACAAAATATTACCATATATGGGTATATCCCTCTTTTAATTTCATATTCACTTTCACAAAATACACCTTTCAACGACAGAACTAAAAACAGAATGAAAATAAAATTTAATATAATTCACGCTAATAAATCAAAATTAATGTTACTAAAAGTGCATAAAACAAAATCATCTTACCAAAATACAAGCCAAAAAGAATATTTCTCATATTCTTAATTTTCATTACGCCATTTACAGATGGAGACAAATCATCGGGTTTTGTTGGCATTTGAGTTTTCTGACAACTGACTTTCGAAAGCAGAATATCAGTTTGGTTTTAAATATCTGAAATGCAACCGAAGGAACAAGAAGGCTATATGAAAATTAAACGAACCTTCCAGATGTTTAAAAATGTCGTAGTCTAATAAAAAGTGCCATCATTCTCTCACCTTGCCGTCGTAAAAAGCGAATTAGCCGAGTCACGTCCCTTTATTTTTCTCCGCTATCTATGACAAAGTTACGCCGACTCTACTCGAAGGCATTAATCAGAATCGCATCCGAGCTAAGATGTATTATCCTCAATAAGGCGAAAAGAATGAGTTTGCAAATTTCAAACGCGTGTTTTAGAGATAAGGCGGATAAACTCGGGAAACATCTAATTATTCATGTAAGGGGTGTTTAAGAGTCCGTATTAATACGCTCGGAGCGCCGTTGACTTTTGAAAAATATGCTGAGAAAATAAAAAGGCCCGTTTATTTTAAAGTGCCAGCAATCGGAACATGACTTGGGAGGGAATTACTGAAAAATGGCTTTTATATTTACATAATCAAAACGTATTTAACTTAAGAGTTACTCTGTATACCTGTCAGAGAATGTTGAACTAGACAATGGACATAAAAATAAATTCTTTACAATGTGTGATGACGTAGCTGTTAAAACAAAAGTTATACCACTCACGCATCTCAATCTAAGAAATACAAAGTAAATAAACAACACAATAAAACAGCAAATAATCTTACAAACGACTGCTAAGTGCATGAATCTTCCCGCAAAGTTTCAGGACAATGTGAAAAGAGTTAGAACAATAACAATACGATATCGTCCACAAATGAGCGGAAAGATCGTAGCCGAACCGCTGATGCGGCGTCGTCGGAACGACTTGCTCAGACGGTTATTACACGTCCAGTTTACCAAGAACTCTCATATTTCAGCAATTACAACAACCAACCATGGATCGTAGGAGTCTCCGTACATTGGTGAGACCGTAACGACCCGAATGAACGAGCTACGTGTTTTGGCGGCTCCCCGCAATTGCTTTACACTTCCTCTGAGTAGCCTTAGTTCACTTATTCTAAAATGATTTTCACGTAGTTAGTATTAGCGGCGTCGCTAAATCTCTAACAAGTCGACGCAAAAAAGTAAATGTTTTCTAATAAATTTTAAACATTTTCTGCTTAAAATGTTAACTTTTTTTCAATTGGATCTTCTTTTGATCGATCTATATTTCAAATCTAATACAATTGCTAGAAATCATCAAAAAAAAACCTAGCTTATTTTAAACAGTTCACAAGAGGGTTAGTAACGAAGTGCAATAACGTTGCCGGTAATCGGTAACCATGTTTTATAGATCGACAACAAACCTGAGTTACCTCCGGCAATAAAGATACTAGAACGTCTCTTCCGTAAATGTATTCTTATCACTTACTTTATTGAACGACTGATTTTTCCGAGCTTTTTCCGATTTGGAATTGTCTTGTAAGATGTAACACACATTTTGCGGTTAACAGATCTTTCGTTTATGAATTCTGGAATAAATTTTAGTTATCTTATGCTCGTGGTGGACTCTACTGAAGAAATGACGAGCCAAGCCTAGATACTGATAAGTCTCTGGACTCTGTTTTTTGTACTATGCAATAATTAAAATGTTATACTCGGAATTAGGTACATAGCCAGTGTTACACTTTTTCATCGCTTTTGGCACCTTCTACCTAGCATCACCTATCAACCAAAAATACAAAACAGTGACATAATTCTCGTATTTAATTATTTATTTTTAAGTCCCCCATTTGAATTTCATAAATTAACCAAGGTCCTGTTAAAAATAAATAGGCAGTAACTTAAATTTACATCATTACGTGCAAATCTATTTAGCGAAGTTCGAAAATTCACGGCTTAAAAGTGGGTTCACTGCGCGTCGCCCGGGAAGGTGATATGAATATTAAACGGTTGAAGAATTAGAAGATTTATATGACGATTTGGAAGTTAGAAGGAGTTGGTACTTAAATGAATGTTTAACATTATCTGCACAGTTTTAAGGGAGCCGAGGCCGTTAAGAAACTTCCGAACAAACTTTAATAGACAGCGGCTCTCGGGCGATTAATTCAGAGACGTGGAAAGGTTGTCGGGAATTCTTAATGTCATACCTCCGGCCCACAGAGCAATGAATGTATCTGAGTTCTTTCTTCCGTGCTCCGGCCCATCCTATCGATGTTTGCCGCGCTTTCTTGCGATTATAGAGTAATGTTTATTGTCGTTTGTTAATAAAATATGAATTAAAATATGTGCAATAGAGTAGGTAACCTTACGTGTACTTAGTTCGAGAACTCGATTCAATAAACATTATA
>LGAG01000797.1:369483-416184 GCA_001278395.1 Lerema accius
TTTTTTTTCATGTGCAATGCAATTTGATCAGGGTTTTAAGACATTTTCTCTTTGACACCATACCTGTAGCTCGTAATATTAGGCTATGCCGTCACACGTTTTACTCCATATCTCAGACACTACTGAACCGATTTGGATAAAATTTATACTATTCCCTAATTTGGAGTAAGTGTAGTCGAATAAAAAAAGAATTGTTCAAATCCGATCACTAGTTTCGGAGCTACTCTTGGACAAACAAACAAACATACCCACATACATACATACATACATACATACATACATACATCTATGAAATTTTGTATATTTGTTTAGAAGGCCCTTCTAGATAATCCTGTGTAAAAATTTCGCAGTTTCAATAATATTACATACATACAGGTAGAATTGATAACCTCTTTCTTTTTTGAAATCGGTTAATAATAATGAATAAACAATAATTTAATGTTCAAATAAATTTCTGTATAAGTACTTCTAAATATTTTTTTAATTAATGAAATAAATAAAAGTAGTGGCAAGATTGTTAACTTTTTAAATCACGACGAAAAATCGAGGTATACTTAACAAATCTTTTTTAGTTATGATTTGATTTTTTTCCGACACATGATATTTCAGACAATATCAGGTTTTATAATAAACGGTGTCTGGTGACATAGGTAAACAACACTGGAACACGTGGTATGAGTGTGATATCGATAAAAAAACAATTCAAGAACAAATAATTCAATTACAATATAATATCAACTGAATTTTGTTTTTACTTTGAAGTAAACTGACTAATTAGATTCTTTATTCGTGAGAGAAATGAGCGAAGCTTTATAACTCATAACAAACTATCTTGCAGCTTGTTCTATAAGTCTTCTTTGTATGGATGTTAATTAGCTCACGTTACTCGGTAATAATAAAATTGGCCAAGTGCAATTTAGATTCGCAAATAAAGGGTTCCGTAGTGCAATATTTACATAGCAAAAAGAAAAGTTTGTCGTATGGGGTCCCCTTCATTTTTTGGGTATTTAGTAGGTACTACAGCAGCCATTGTAAAGTAGATTTTATTCCATATCTAGTATATGGGTCAAAAGACATTATAACCCTGTTATAATATAATAATATAGACTAAAGGACGTATAGAGAAGTCTTCAGAAGCCGAAACAAACAAATTGCCTATTCGTATGTTACAGGTAAAATATTGATAATGCAGCCATACAAAACCTACGAATGTACGAAATACATAACCCGAAACATCCATTGAATTTTATCGTCATCTGAAAGTTTATTAATTCAAAGGAATGTGCAATAAAAACATGTTTATAGCCGATGGAGAAGCGCACGGTCGTAATATAGAGTTGATTGGTGCGCTTCGCGGCAGTCATTGTTTGACGGCGTCATTTTCCGATGGCCTGTCCCGCACTATTGTGCCGCGCTTTATTCAATTTGATTTACGCGCCAATTTTTGTAGGCTTCGGTTTTTATTAACTGACCTCGGCGCCGATGTAAACTTAATTGAATCCGCCAACAAAAGGCATCGAATGAAAAGAGCGTCCAGCAGTGTGCGATGCAGATTATAATAGATTTTTCCGAATTTGCATGGGCTTTAAGTTACCCGATATTGGATTTTTTCACGGTGGTTGAACTATTGTTTTCACAACATTTAATATCCGACGAATAAATTAGAGTATATTACTTTTGCTTGGACACCATGTGTGAAGTCTTTATCACATAAAGTATTGCTCCGATAAAATGCAGAACTTCTTACCTGTTTAAGACTTATTTTGCAATGATTTTTTTTACATCTTTTTCACCTAGTACTCTACATGCGTAAGCTGCAACGACCCTTTCTGTGGCTTGGTGTACGTTTTCATAAGAAAGTAGCTATAAGTACCTATATGAATGAAAGGCACGTTAGTAGTTAGATATTCGCAGGTTTACTATTCCTGTACATTAGAATACACAACATTAATCGATGCATTAGGGTTTAATACGAGATCTAGATATAATGATCGGGCGATAAGCTATCAATTTGAATCCATGCTTAAGTTATTATTGGCCGTAATCTATTATTGTTAATAAGGTTATATGCTAATTATGTATTCTATCGTAACTTGCAGTAGTTACGTAATATTATTGATATCCGTGAAATATATTCAACAATTCAAATAATATGAAGACTCCGCTTTATGGTTGAAATTGTACCATAACTCATACATAACATAATGTACATATTTAATATACTTAAAGACTAATAAAATCGATAAAAACATCAAAAAGACAAAGTTCATTATGAAATTCAGTCAATTAGTAAATAAAAAGGCATCGATGTGCTTTTGGGCAAGAATCTGAGAGAAGAAAGGAAAAAAGTAGGTAATTACCGTTTATTATTGCGTTGGGGAATGCAAGGATTTTGTCAGACAAGCGAGCCCTTTCAACAATATAGGTTCGCTTTCTAAAATAATTCGTTGTATTCCATTGGTTCAATACCCAGAAACAAACATTTTACAAGCTTCACATGCCATAAATATTATCTAATGAGTGTAATCCGCAGTGAAGTATGAATGAAAACTCCTATTATTTTATTCAAGTTGTGCGTTTCGTTAAATTTTCTCGAGATTTCTGCAACAAAGGCGAATTATGCGCGGAGAGACCGTAATCTGAGTTAATTATCTGAAATTCGGGCGCATTTAACGTGGTTTTGAAACGAGTTTATTTTGAACAATTGTAGTCGACTCAAAAGAGGTTCGTGAAGGAATTGCAAACATAATTAGCGGCAAATGTTGTTTGTGGAAATTGTTGAAAGAGTGCGCATGACGAGACGTTGACGATGACGCACGACTCGCATAGATGCGCTCGTGGAATTTTGTGGTATACGAGTAGGTGAGTATGTTTTATAATAAGAATTTTGTCTAAGCATACGTTCCAGTAGATCGAGAGTAGGCCACTATTTAATTACTAAAAAACCTGCCTACGTTAAATGACCCATATCTAATGCCACTAAAAAGGACCTCGATGTACATATAACAATTACATATACGTTACTATACTTACATAATATGGCGAATTATTAATAGTATAAAAAAACTTTAATCTAAATATAAAAAAATGATTAAATAAATAAGTCCAAAAATATGTCGTAGCTTAGCTTACATAATTATGTAAATAACAAAAAAAAATACAATTTTCAGGTGCATCCAAGTGTCGCTTGCCACAAGCCGCTAAAGCCAGTTATGACGGCTTCATAGAAAGATACAGGATCAAATCAGTCGGAACAATAGGACCTCGATTACGAGAGGGGATCGTCTTGTAACGCGAACGCTTGCTTCTGCGATCAACGATGGAACAATGAGAGCAAACGTTAAACATTAATTTCAGTGAAGCTAAATTTTTAACACCATATTTTACCAGTTTTATTCAGAAAATAGTAGATATAATACGAAAAATTTTGGTCTTATAGTAGTGTTCTGAAAAAAATCCTGATCAAGGTGCACTAAACTTTGTAATATCAAATAATTCCAAGACTAATGTAGGTATACGTCCAAATGTATAAGTCATAATAATTATGACTATTCTTCTTTTAATAAAGCTAACAATGTAGTTGTTCCTTATAACAAGTAAGCCTGATGCTATAAAGAAGAGTTTAATGAAGAATAAGAGCGTATTAGATTGAACAATGTGTATTTGTCTCTGAAAATTCAGAAAATGTTTGCCATTATCCATTCGCCATAATAACAGCCAAAATAGTATCTCACAGCACACTATGTAACAGAACAGTCCTATACGATACTAACCTATCCTAATACAATCTAACCCGCCATTGCTTCACTTGATAGTTCTCCTAACTTTAAGCCATGAGAACCAGTCCAATTCCTATTATTTATTCAATTATAAACTAAACTATTTAGAACTTACCCAAACATTTATTCAGCAACCTAATCAAACTGTAAAACTGTATTACCATTGTCGTCAGCGCGCGTTCTTTTCATTGTCAACTAATGCAAATTCTTAGTTGAATACCGTCTGTTTACTTCTTTGCCCCTTTGTTTCAGCCGTAACGAGCAGAAAAAGGGCCCATTCAGAGCATCCGAACCTAATTACCCTACCCTACCCTACAAAGGAGGGTTTCTAATTAACGACATTATGTCAAATAATTTGTTTGAACCGACGTCTTACTTCGTTTCATTCTGGGATTGGATTAAGTTTGCTTTCGGTCGGTGCGTTTGTTTTACGAAGAAAAGCTGTTGAACCGGAACAATTTCGAAGGATTTATAACTCAAGAGTGCAAACATGGAGACAAAATTGCTTTTGTTTCGTAGCGGGTAGGTTTAAATGCTTTATATTTGGTATAATTTTCGTTTTCCAGATCAAAAGCTTGTAATAAATGAGTTAAGGGAAAAGTAGATGAGTTTTGAAATTTTATTTACTTACGAAAGACTTACAGGTAGATTTGTAAGTACTCGACGACAACCATCGTCACTTTTATTTGTCGACTAGTTACTTATACAAATAATTAAACAAACAGGGCAAGCTAAACAAAACCGTTTAAAAAGAGTGGATTTATTGTGACGCAAAAATTAATGAAGCCTTTTATAACGATGGATGTCACTAGTCCAGTGGATGGTCGAACCAAGAACCCATTTAGTGATTATCCTGCCCGGTTCATCATACGAGTTTATTATATAAAACAGAGCATATAAAATAATTCAGTAAAGTTTTTATTAGGCAACAGTAATTAAGCCTATGAGGTGTTCTTAACAGCTTTTGAGAACAAACATTAGTGACAAATCTCCACCTAACAAGTCCTATATATAGCTGTAACTTATAGGTATATGTTTTTAACTGTACTAATTAGCGTAATGGTGATTGATGTTACCTCGTCATATCGCTAAGCAGACCAATTCTTGTCTTGTCAGCTGTCTGCGTAAGGCAGTATTCTGGCCAATAAAAAGTTAATTAATAAATAATTTAATTGATTTGTTCATTAAGAGATTCAGAGGCAATATCATTATCATTATATTTTGATTAAATATCATGTTACTACTGCTTTAAAAGGTTTTTAATTAGCTGTCGAAATGTCTATGGTATCCAAAGAGAATAAATTAAATTCTGTGTTTACACTTGCGATTTATTATAACGAAATCGGCTTGAATCTTTTCATATGTAGTTCTAAGTAGTTTTTGAAATTCGAGTGTAATTGTCTGTCTGTCTCTTCGGGCGTCACATGGAAACCATTGGATCGATTAAGATGAGGCTTAGTATGTTAGAGACAATTTTAGGATACAATTTATCATGGAAACCGATTCTGCTCCCGCGGGTTCATTCAGAGTATTTTTTGAAATCGAGAAACGTTTTTTTCCCCGCGGGTAAACAGATAAAAAGTCAGGAGGGCAAAAAATAAATTGTAAGTAGAATTTAAAATGAATAGATTTTTACTAAGAATGTGTAAAATATTTTATCTCTATGAGGCTATTTTAAGTTTTAACTGCCCCTACAATTCTGTGCTCAAATAATCGGAATGGCTTCCATGATTTTAATTATGGTTATTTTGTAACAATACATCTACAAAACAAAAGAAATCGTAACCATGAATTAGTAATTAAATAAAGCCACAAGGTATAATTAAATTAATATATTTGAAACTGTTGAACAGAATCAGCCCGCATCTCATCTCGGTAATCCGTCATTGCTAACAATGCATTTGTCATTATCGCCGACTACTATTAATTAATTCGAATTAGTTTACCATTCTCATTGCGGTTATATTATTGATGGAATGCTTGTTATTTTGTATTGGAATATGCATGTTTAGACTTTTTTAACAGTCTCTATTTACCAGATGTTTCAAACAATTATCCCATGTTAATTTCGCGTCATTTAATTTTTAATAGTTTCAGAAAACAACCAAAGCAATTCCTTTCATTTATGCCAGCCATTTTCTTACATTGAAACGTAGCTGGTTTCGTAGGATTAGAGGAAAATTCATTTAAATATAAATCAAACAAATATTAATTTATTATTCATAAACGTTTTCATAATATTAACTATCCTATGCACCGAAACTTAAACCACGATCATATAAATGTGTTTCGTAATTTCAAAGAAAGTATGGCGACGGTTCCAAAAAAAACCGACACCATATCAACAATAAAAAGGAAATAAACTTGTATTGTTAACTGGAAATAACAGTATTTCACCAATATAAAGACGGAAGAACTTCGTTTTATTCGTATCTTTTACTCGTCGTACATACATAATAGTCAGTGAAGCAAGCTCTGGGATTCTGTGACCATTCCTAATTCGGCTGTGGACCGGCGGGAGGATTAGCAGACATTTGAATGGCGATCCGTCGCGTCTCCGCACTAATTGAGTTAATATTTGGTTATCGGCGGCGCGCACTCGCTTCCGAGACTAATCCCCGCGAATTAATGACTCAAATTTATCATTATTAATGCCTACATGAACCCCACCTGCGCTTGGTTTTACAATGTGTGCTCTCCTACGTGCCTACTTGTATCTTTGTAGGTAAGTCACAATCCATTGTATTCGGTTTTTGTGTGAAATTCTAGACTATACCATCGGTGAAAAGACGTATTTCAAAGCATAGAGAATTCGGACCTTCTCTGACCTGGGTTTCATAACCCGGAGGTAATTACCCCCTCGGGGGTAAATCAGCTATTTTACGGGGTTAATGAAGGATTTAATTATAAGGATTGTAAAATAAAAAATACTAAAAAGAGTTAATTGTATTGCTTGTTATATTATACCATTTAAAGACGGGGAAAAATCAGCTACCCTCATAGGTCACAGTGGTGACGATATTAAAAAGGTTAGGAACCACTGTTCTCTGATGTTCGTACCAACTATTTCAATGACTAACTGATAACTTGATGAGGTTTAATTGCAAAACGAAATCAGGATTTACTTAGAATATACCTATTCACTCTGACCTTGTAGATGAAGTGATTAGCTGTCAATAACACTATTACACCAATCAAAGATCTCCAACTTATCATCACACTTTGACAGGTGATCAAACAATTTATTGAATGGGGTTATGAATAATAATCGTATAAGTACCACTGGCGGTACTAATTCATTAGTGTCACCCGCGTCACCCACGTCACCCCACATGTCACCCGGCAGTCATTAGCGCGGTGTGATTGCGCATTGATCGCTCATTATCATATATCGAGTTGCACCAGATGTTTGTGTTGATCGTGTCTTGTTTATCTGTAAATACTGTCATTTTATCTATCAAAACGCGTCGGAAATGACAGTTTGTTAACATGACATTTTGGTGATTTGGTTGGTTTTAGTTTTACTTTGTTTTGGGTAGTGAGAAGATAATGGAATAATTGTCGATTGTATGAGATACTAACTAAGCCACATTGAAGGGTTTTGTAGTCAGCATGAGTACAGGAATTAACTAACAAACCTCCTCAACGTTGCTCTAGAGAAGGGACATCATATTAGGGTAAAGGAGTGGTTGGACAACGTACTAGCCAAAGAGTCAAAAAAGAACATTCCCACAATAAAAAATATGGTAGCCAAACCTGCTTGTTTAGTAAACTTTTATGACACTATATAAAACTAAATTTTATACTTATAAATAGATAATACGTATTAATACGAACCACTATTGTCACATAAGGAAAAAATGTTACTTTTGCTATTAGGTACTAATGCGCATGGGCACAAATTGCCAGTAGTGTTTAAGAAAGACGTAAGAATAATAAATGAGATAAGGCTTGTAGTCCCAATCTTTAATTAATGAAGTAACAGATATTTGTGTTTCATGTGATCTTAAGTCAGCTCTTATAAAAAGATATTTGAGAAGCAACGGAAACAAAAAGTGTGAATAATCTATTACATATTATAATATTTATTTAATGATATCCTTATTATTCATGGTAGCTACATTATAGTAGTGTTACTAAAGCAAGGGCGATGTCCTAATTCATTAGTGCATTTCAGTAATTGGAAGTCCCGTCACACGGCTGTCATTAGTGACTGTGATTGTGCACTCACCGGTCGATACGTGATATCTGATACCTACTAATGAGGACACTGTATGCGGGGTTAGATAATTAAATATAACACCTGGGGTTATTATTATAATTTATTGCTTTAAAAAAAATTATTTGCTTCCTAAAATTAAATTAATAAAATCATAAAAAAAACTTTGGAAAACTATAATTTTATGAGTATGCCGCATTGTTTACAGGATCGTTGTTCAATAGATCCTAGATTCGATTCCCAGTCAGGCATAAATTTATATTTTTCTTCTCGATCTGAATGTGTATTCTTTGTCCATGGCGCTTACGACACTGAAAATACTACGAGAAGTGAGAGGTAAAGATTTTGTAGCATAAAAAATCTTTATCATAAAAATGTATCGCGTTCAACTTCATTAGCAATGTAAACAAAACACAATTCCATATGTTACGAATTCAATCAATAAAAAAATAAAAAACCTATTGTGTTCTATATACAAACAACAGCACTGAAAGTCACGGGACATCACTAGCTCATCGATATGACGTTGCCAGGTCAGTAATTTGATGACTGATTACCGTACAATTAGTCAATAGGACGCATTATCTCTGACAGCAAATACCATGGCGAATCTCCGCGGGCCGCTGTTATGTCTGTCTCCCAATCAGAGACATGTATGACATTTTTAATATCTTGTCACATTTAATCTTGTATTAACTCATTAACAAAGTAAGGCGTTTAATGTTCAGCGTTAATTTATTGAGAGGGGTGTATTATATGTCATGTATACAACGTCGCCATTAATAAGAAAATGAGATTTTGTGATAAATTTTGTCGTATTGTGATGCTATAGTTATTGACCCCAATGCCTGCAGATTAGAGTATCAGTTGTAAGGAAGATCCTAGATCTAGACGCAAAGACTCACTGAATTGCAAAACTTTTGCTATGACAATGTTTCAGTGGCTCTAATAACTTGCTGGTCCCTTGTAAGATCTCGACAACAGCAATACCGGGTCTAACTATTGCCCTAAATCATATTCGGTCTCGACAAACACACGTACGGTATAATTTTATATTAAGTTAAGTAAATATAATAAGGCAACCATAGTTAGTTATAGCGCAATATAATACGTCAGTAGTACACGTGACAAATTGGATCAAGTGACTGCATAATGACGTCACGGACCCACAGCTAGTAATTGACGACTGATTAACGCACAATTAGGCGCGTAATCACTGATAACAGATGCTGCTAAGCTCTTTGATGCAAATTACAGCTATTGTCTTCACTGCCTGCCAGGTTTAAGATTACTCTTGGTAATACACTTGGTTCTAACTGTGAAAATATTATAGTTTACGATAGTTTAGTCACTAAACTTTAGGGTATTATTGATTAACTGTAATCAGTAATGTTATAGAATGTTTCCTTAAAAATTTGATTCGATAAATCCCGTCTTGATTACTTATTATCGTCTATCCTACTGCAATAAAGTTGAAACCGCAATTTTCGATATAAGTAAGTATATTAGAATGCATAATTTTCGAAATTCGGCAAAGTTCAGTTAAGACGTGAAATAAACATTTCAGGAAATGATATCTAAATGTCTCGACTAAACCGACAAAAAGACCAAGCATTACATTGATAACCAATGAAATAATTATAAGTTATGATCCAGATGTAATTGAGTCTAGCTATACCGACTCAAAGGGACATAAAAAGTTGATAATAAAAGTTTTGAAGAACGTGAAAAAAGTGGAAAAAGAACAGGAGTCTGTTCACAAGTAGGTACCTTGATGGATGTAACTACATCAAAGATACAAAGAGTATTTGCTCTTAGACATTTGTCTGAAGCTATTCTCGTGCAGGTTAAATACTCACCTTTCTTTTCGTTAGAACAACACTCGGTTGCAGAATGGTAAGTAGTATGCAAGTTAAAGACTAATTATTTTGTTTATCACGGCGTTAAAGTAACAAATCACTTTGAAAGTCATATTTTGCAATGAAATTATAATATATTTTTTACACAACACTATATTATTAAAAATGCTTAGTAAAAGGAAACCGTAGTACATATGAAAAAAATCTATATGAGTACTGAAAATAGCCTAATGATTTTAGTAATCTGATAGTAGATTTTAGGATATGAATAAAGAATTGTTTGTAAATATAGCACTCGTAAATCTCGTGCGTCTGATGATATTATTATGGTAAAATGTTTTTAACATGTCAATTATTCATAAATATATTTATTCTTTAATTTCTTATAACTAAGAGATTTAACATTTATGCACATCGAAAAAAACAACAGAGACAATTTATAAAGATAATAATTTACACGGGAACTACTTATTTAAAATTGAAATCTCATCCTATTCTGCCTTATTATTTCTGTGTTAAAATAATTCAGATTTAATTAATCATAGTTCCTCAATTACCACGACTGGAACGACAGCGACGGGCAAATTTTGACGGCATTAAACAATTTAATTATTACAGGAGTATCAAATAATTTAGGTAATTTTCTAAGCAGTTAAATACCTGCTTGGAATGTCAGTGGAAGTATGCGAGATGGCGTGTTTGAGCCAACAATTTATCAAAGACATTCCCGAGACGTTCCCGCCCGCTATGCTTTGATAACCCTTTGAAGCACTTCAAAATCTCACAACTTTTTGTAATTCCACCTTAAATAGATTAGCAGCGCTACGTCGTAGCAAAATAAAACTTTGATCTTGTGAGTTTTTTAAATACCTCTTTAAATAGTTATACAAAAAAAATTGTTTATATCTAACTACATTTTGTTCGAGATACTTTCTATATGTTGAAAATGAAAATTAGGTGTCTTATTATGGTAATTACTATCACCCATAGACAAATACCAACATTCTTATCAATAAAAATCTCTTTTAATACATGGATGGTTCAGATGCTCGAACTAGTAAATTCTAGGATTCACCTTAATTGAAAGAGCAGATTAGAACTCTACTTAATTTGTGTTTATTTAAAGCAAATTTTATTAAAAAAGAGTAAAAAAATAGTGGTAAAATATCTTGGCTAATAGTTTTTGTTGACTATCTGGTGAGAGATGCAGTTACGAGTAGAGATGACTTCTTCTTTGATTTCTTTTTCACTAGCAAGAGTCGTTTAAGCCACATTCGTAAGTTGTATAAAATACGTAAGGATTTGTATCTACATTCGAGATTAAACTGCCAGAAGTCAGATGTAATTTTAAATCAAATTTTAAGTAAGATCTGATGTCATTATCAGTTTCGTATAAGTATCTGTAGTGACTAAGAGGTTCGTTGGCATTTGAAAATGAAAATAGCCTTTTGTTACCTTTATAGTCACTATCAAAAAGAAAAGAAAAAAACTGTGGAAAAATAACCAGCTTTTTATGACAGGCTATGTAATTAATTTTATTAGTCAGTAACAAATCGATTGGAGGGTGGTCATCCAGTATGAAAGCTCAGCGAGCAATTTAGGGGTCGGTATAAATTTTAAATTCGTATCGAAGTTAACAAATTACTTGATAAAGTGTCCATAACGACGATACTTCAGGGAGGTCCCTCCCACCTGTCACTCGTTTTTCCTCTAGACAAGGCGGTCCCGTGCAGTGGGCGGGGGTTTAGTGGTAATGGGCGTTCGCCCCGCCCACCGCCGCGACACGCCCACTCGCTGATGCCTCAGTTTCCTACCGAACGTCGCATGGGATGTTACTCCCAAAAAGGAAACATTATACCAAGAAAATATCTGACACTAGCTTAATGGTACTTACTACAAGTAGATTAATTATTAATTGCAAATAATTGCAATACAAAATTATATCTCCTCTAATAAACATTTTAATACACTAAAACTGTAATAGGTTTTAAAAACAATAGACTTATAGTTCTATCCTTTATTTTTACCAGTTAAACAAAATTTGTAAGAGGGATAGGAATAGAATAACATTGGAACCAAAACGTTTTTTTAAAGTGTCTTTTAATATTAATACCTACTTCAAATAATTAACATTGTGACTATAAGACATAACTCATTTATTCTTACGTTTCTTTTACATATTTAAACATAATAAGAGTTCGAAAAAGACCATAGATTAGAACAGAAACATTAATTCTAGTCACCATATTTATGAGACAATCGCAACCATTTTCAAAAAATGTATATCTGACAATTGCAAAAATTGTCACCAATGATTTAAACTACCCTAGTTTTTCTAAAAATGGAAATTGATAGAGAGAATAAGGATCAAACTTTTGTATTAACACTAACTTACAAAAAATTTTTTTTTGCCTAAACATATCTAATACAAAAAAACATAATGGTTGAATCAATTAAAAAGATTTAAAATTTAAAAGTTAGTGTAATTTTCCAGTTTACTGCATTTTTTTACTACAATAAAAAAATCTTTAAACGTTGAATGGTTAAAATATTTGATTATTAAAAAAAAAATTTTTTTAGGTCATCAATTATATTGGTTCTAAACTCATAAGACTTTCCTAAGACTAAGTTTTTAACGGTACTATCAGTACCGTTAGCAAAAAAGGGATTTATTCCTTTTCTGTTTTGATTATTAAAACTGCAGTATAACACTGGTTTCCAAATAAGAAGCTTACTTAAACTCGGCGAAGTGGCTCGCGGTATTATCGCGCTCGTATTTTACATTTAATCAGGGGTGATTAATTAAGACGTCGGCAAGGGCCGCTGCGGACCTGCATACATCATAATGTTGTCTTGTACCCACAGGGATGAACTTTGGCTGAGATAAATTATGTAATTATAAGATAAATTATTGTAAATCTACATATATTTATGTTTTCATTCATATTTATTTATCTTGATTTAATTTTGTGTTTAATTTGGAGTTCAATAAAGATTGCTATTATGTAATTAGATACATAATTTATATTAATTTAGAGGGCTTACTTTGACACCTTTTTAAGTATAAGGCTGGATAGTTTGAATTTGTGATTTGGTACCTATAGTTAACGTTCACATGAAAAAACGTATAGAAAGGTTAATTTTATATGCAATACGTTTATGCTATACAAATACACTACCATACCACTCTTGATTTAACCACACAGTTCATATCACATACACGTCAAACGGAAGGCCTGGAAGGACATGCAATGCTGGGGACTGCAAACCCGTTTACTATTCTCATACAAAAAGAAAAAGAAATAAAAGAAAAAAGTTTCATCAAAATTAATTTCTACGGCATCCAAGTACGTCCCACGATGAAAAATTAGCAAAAGTAATTCATTAACCGCCGCAAAGATTGCGCTAAGTCCTTTATTTCAGAGTGGGCTCCGGCAAAGTATTTTTTAATTCCGCAGCATTAGCATTGTCTCGCGCGTGATTTATACGACGCCAGTACGCAAATAGACTAAGATAATGCTTTTTTACACCTTCATTAAAACGAAAATCTAATTAATGGGAAAATTTTGTTGCGGTTGCTTGGCATTTGAGACAGTAAATTTTCCATTATCTTTTTTAGAATTTATCTTGTAAAACTTATAAATTATTTAGTACTGAATATAGAACGTGTTTATATCTACATTTATCACACTTCTATCAATTTCTGTAAATTATAATTGTAACAACAAATAATTTTAAAATGTATAAAATTTGTAAAAAATTTAAAGAAAATACCCATAGTATTTTTGCATAAAAAGTCGTTAGTACGAAGATTCGCAATTTAATATCTGCCGTGCCCCCGCTAAGTCGAGCAAAAAAAAAAAANATTATTTTCCCGAAGCATTTCAGGCCATTTTCGATGCCCTATAACTTCGTTTGGGATAAATGATTTGTTAAAAATAAAAGTTCCATTTAAAGCGACTTATAAAAGAAAACTTCATAAAATACTACATTGTCTTGTAACCTTTACTGAAATCTAACTTTTATATTAGTAACATAAAAGTTAAAACTGAATGGTAGGTACTCGTACTTACAAAGGTAACGGTATAACGAAATCTTCACTACAAAAGGTAGTTTGGTAGTCCCCGATGCCCCGAGCCCATAAATACACCCCGCGGAGTATATCGCACCATCGTGTGATCCTGGCTTTACTTGAGCACCTGCATATATCTCACCCGATCAGATATGAATTTCAGGTATGGGGACATTGAAATAATTTGAAACGTCTTGTAACAGAAGAGGTGTTATTACAACTTATGTTCAGTTTTGTCTAACAATCGTCCTATCTTCGCTTTGTTAAATCTATGCTTATGTTGTATACACACACCGGAAAAGTTGCTTCTCATTCATTTTCAGGCGTTATTGCAACAGTTAAATACAAACAAAATTACTATCTTTTTTATGTTGTAGACAGGCAGACGAGCAGACTGGTTACCTGATGGTAAGTGATCACCGCCGCCCATGGACATTAGCAACACCACGGGCATCACCAACGCGCTGCCAGCCAAGAATTTTGTCTTTTTCATCTTATTTTATCTTTTTCACAAACCCCCATTTTAGGATTTTATTTACTATCCTCTGGTAAAAAATTGTTTCGTGACATGGTTTTATTCCTGTGATTAAAGCGATTAATTAAACTACTAAGTATCAAGTAATTTTGCTCAGTGGAAACCATGTAATGCACGAACACACAGATAATGATGAAAAAATGACTAAAAAGGTATCGAAATACTTTAAATAATATACGTGTACATAGTATACATATACCGGGTGTAATCGTTAAGTGTGCACAGGTGATTAATCCGTAACTGTTTCAAATATCAAAAAACTGTGAACTGATATTGAAAGAACTTTACCTAACGAGTAAAATAGCAATAATAACTTTTTTTAAATATAACGAGAAATATAAAAAAAAATTACATTAAACACTCTCATACATTTTGTATGAAATAGCAGAAAAGTTTTGGTTTCCTTATTTTAAGTGGAATAGTATCTACTTATTTACCCTTATCATTTTATTTAATTTCTTACGAAACAATTTTAATGGCTTATTAGCTAATAATAGTGCAACCTCTTGGCCTGCCAGATACCCGGATCTCACGCCTTATGATTTCTACTTATGGGGATTTGTCAAAGACCACGTGTATGCTGAGAGAGTTGTGTACTAGGCTGTGGCCTAGAAGAGTAACAGAACCGTGTATGTCGTGCGATTTATGGAATATGGTACTATGGAAAGTTAATTTAGGGACTCTAAATAAAGCTCGTAATTGTATTGCACAACGAGGACATAACTTCGAACATCTGCTTTGAATTCAAAATGTTGTACTTACTAAGAAATAAAATGTATGGGAGTGTTTAATGTACAATTTTTGGATATTTCTAGAATTATTTAAAAAAAGTTATTATTGTCATTTTACTGATTAGGTAAAGTACTTTCAATATCAGTTTAAAGTTTTCTGATATCTGTAATAGTTACGGAATAATCGCCTGTGCACACTTAACGATTACACCCTGTATAGGTGTACATAGTATAGAGAACAGTAGCGATAGCATCACATGCAAATGCCTATTTAACAGCGGTTAATTACGAAACAAACACCACTATTGCAAAACTGCTCGCCTATCGGCATAAACGAATTGGCGCATACTGATTGCCTAATGAGATGCTATAAAGATAATAGGACATTATAGAACATTGCAGCGACTGCAATTAAATTTTAGCGAGGTTACCTGCAGCCGATGCAATTATGGGGATTTGGTTGTTACCTATTTTATTTAAACACATCGTTTGTTTTAAGTTTAAACAGCCAACTTCAAAATGAAATGATAGTTAAAAAAATTACCAACTTCAAAAAGTAAATAATAATTATAATTTAAATTGACTTTCTGAAAGTAAGCTGTTCCTCTTTCGATTTTTGACAAACTCGAAGTATTGAATTTGACTTCGACTTCGTTGAAAAAGTAAGCAAATCGCTTATTTGTTTTACTTGAAAATAAGCAACTTAATAACAACCCAAAATTTCATCCTTCCTTGCTGAATTCATTACCTTTCGACTATATCTTCCAAAGTATTGCTTTAGAGTTATAATACAAAATATAACAACACAATTGTGCAGTGAATAAAACTCCTAGCTACCGACTCTCAAGTTTCAGCCGTAAAAACTACTGCATTTAAAGCGGCCGCGCTATTTCGAGTTTGCAAGCATGAGCGTCCTTTAGGAAAAACTCTAATTAAGGTAAATGATGTTTATAATTAAAGTAGCACTTGTGACTCTTGGAGCACAAATCAAAGCTGAAATAGCCGACGCGTATAATACTACCTCTTGAATCCGCTTTGAGAACTTCTCTATTTAGTGAAAACTATTTTTCGCAACTGAGACTCGACTACTCTTTGCTTTATTAAGTTATAACTAAACAGTGAATTCTACAACTAAAAAGTTTAATAACGCAGCATTTAAAGTTATTAAATGCACCTAAATTTTTTAACAAAAGTTTGTTTGCAAAGAAACATAAGTTCGATTTTTCCATTTTTCCTGTTAATCATTGAAAATGAAAACAAATATAACTCAAAAGATAAAGCTATAACTTTGTCAGATAGCCTTTCTGTATCAGTAAAAACATACCTTGCTTTTTGCTAAACCTAATTTGTTTTTAATATGCTAACGTTTTTAAGTTACAACGGTATTTATGCGATAGTGTTGCATTATAAAGTATGAGTATTAGGATAGCCGGTGAGTGAGCAATCAATGGGTATCAGATAAACAGTAGCGGCGCTGATTGCAGAAACTGAGCTAGGGCGGCGCGGGCGAGGCACGCACGGACTGCACGGGTACATCGACCAGTGCTGCTCAAACTCGTGAGACTATCGACATCGTATGGGTTGCCCATATCTGACCCGCTACTGAGTTTGATTGTGTACAACTTGAGGAGTTAAAGCCATAACTAAGTTGGCCAAGTGCAAATTGACAAATTTATCCACCTTTGATAATGTAATAGAATTCTCAGGTGCACAGATTTTCAGGACTCAAACCTAACTCATGTTCCTTAGTCATAAATTAAAATCATTATGCAATAACTGTTTTTAAGATAGCGAGGATACTAATATAAACCTAATCTGCGTAAAACAGTAGATAAAGGTACAAAAAAAAATTAAGAAAAAAAGGAGATAAAATAAATAAACTTTCGTCACTTTGAAAAGCACTGACTTTAAACCGAGGGGTTGTGAGAATACTAATGACGTTGTACACATAGCATAGACCGTGTCAAAATAAAAAGAGGTAAGTTCTCTAATTAGCTTTTACATATTTTGAATTTTGGTCCCTGCATTTTGCCTTTATTCTCGAGAGGAAATATTAAATAATTAAGTACTTCTTCTCACGCGTGGCTGATGAAAGTTTATCTTTCTGACGTAGGTGCCTGTTAATTGGGGCCGTTTATAAAAAGAAGGGAAATATAATGATGTAATAAGCACCTTTTGCGTTTGTAAAATGCGTTCTTTCACAGCCATACATTTTTTTACTACTTGTAATAGTTGAATGGGTAGTTTTCGTTATTCGTCGTTATACAATTATTTTCAGTAGTTATGATTTAATCAAACATTAAACATCAAATCATTAAATTCATAACACAAAAATAAAACTTATTTCAGAGCCTAACTTAACTACAAAAATTCTAATTATTCGTGAGACACAAAAAGTATTAATTTAAAATTAATTTAATCAGTTATATACCTACTTTCTCTAAATGTCCAATTATTCGTTTCATGCAATACGTCACGATAAACCTTTTATAATTTAGCTTACTTTTAAAATCACTAAACACGCAATAATTTACTTAAGTAAGGTTTTTCCGGAAGGCGTTCCACAATCCGATTGTAAAGTCAGAGGTACAACGGTAGATATACTAATTTATTTTATTGAGTTGTTACAAAATCTGAACGCCGAAAACTTTATTTACGGGTGGAGGTGTCGCTATCAAAAGCCTTATTTAGCCTATGTCATTTTCACAACGGATGCCTATTCAACTAGTAGCAGCCGTGAAACTGCTTGTAGGAACAAAGTTCACTACTTAATCTTCAAGCAAATTTCAAAATCAAATCAAATAAAAAATCATTTATTTATGTAGGTATTAATGATACTCTTATGCACGTAAATTTTTTGAATATACCCCCGTTTCGTAAAGGTGCTTTAATATGGAGTTATATTTCTCGGAGAGATATTTCAAGTGATACATTGTTTTTCTGGAATGGCAGCTTGAGCGCGCTTTTTGAGGTTTAATTTAAGTAAATTGTAATTTTTGTTTTTGACAAGTCATCGCGAAGGAAATATAGTGTAAGTAATGTGTAAATGTGTGAGTTTGGTGACACTAGATTTCATAGAAAATTCGTAAGTTACTCTTTCTAACTGTATGTACCTATATACTCGTAGATTATATTCCTTGTTCTGTGCTTAAAACCCTCCTTCTAGCGCAGTTAGATACAAACATGAGCCATGTAACTAACACTATTGAAACATAGTTATTAAAATATTTCCTAGCACTTAATAGAATGGTTGGATGTGCCTCCGCCTTACAGAGTGGTTCCGCGTCCGCCGGACGTGTAATTAAAACCATCCTTTACTGATTTATCGCGTCCACAATTTATTCCTTTATCTTTGTTTGCACCGCTAATATATCTTTATTCAGTGGATTTCTGCAGATAAAATTAGCGAATTTGTTCATCGTACCGTTCTTTATGCTCTGTTTAGTAGAAGGGTTGGAATTATTTACACCCGACGTACAAGACGTCTCGTTGAGTGAAAAACACACCTGCTAATTATTTTAGGATATGTGAGAAACGTTTGCTAATTACAGTTGGCTGCGTCTTTAACTTTTCAACGTTGTGAAGAATGATCTAAAATCTGTCTGGCGTACAGGTTCAAAATTTAGTATAGAATAAGGGTTTTTTATGTGGCGTTGGCGTTAAAACGTTCCGCCAAAAATAGGGCTTCGTATAGGGTTTAGTGTAGCTATAAAGATTTTTTAAATATTTTTTTAGATGTTTCTTTTCCCATATTCTCCTCCATTTTAAAGAACCCTTACGAATAATTTTTCTTTTAGTATAATAATTGCAATTTTGTTGATAACAAATCTGTTTTTTAATCCAAATATACTTTAATTCGATATTTACTTAAACCCTTTAAAATACTAGCAAAATATAATTCACTTTAATCAACATCCATTCGAAACATAAAGTGACTATATCGCTGTATAGGCAATAAGAATTACCCACACGAATCGTAAGCGTGTCAAAGAACCATATTCGTTAACACTATTTATGGATGGCATTACTTAATTACAATACCTGAAATCCGCTTAATAAACTCGAGGGCGATTTATGAAATTTTTCACGAAAAGAGTCATGTTAGCTATGGTGGGTTTCGATAAGATTAATAATTCACAAGTTTACGGTGTTTAGTGAGGTAGTGTTGCATGGTAGCGCACTATCGGCGGGATCTAGCCGCGAAATGGCACCGTATAAAATGCATCTAGAATAAAGGTTGCCTCGGCCGTTGTTATGACACCTAATATGCATTTAACACGCAATCCCGTGTGGCCCATTCCACGTGTTTATGTATGCGTTAGGTTCAACCGCGGGCTATTATTGCACATCACCGATATAACCACTTCCGTTGAATAAGCATGGCTTTGTTATGATGATTATCTGTAATTATTTTAATTAACTCTTCGTAATTAAATTAGATTGGTCCACTTTCATATAGATGACTTTGCAAGTTAGTGATAGTCAGACGGTAGATTCAGTGACGTGACAGTAGATTACGGACAGTGTCGTCAGAAGTTACTAAATGTTGACTACTGTCAAATTCTTAAGTCGCAAGAGTAACGTAACGTAATACAATACATTCATTGCTCTATGGTAATACAGTACTTATAAAAACGTCAAATCAGTATTGGTATGTAGGTACCTAATGTCGGTATCGATAAATCCTACTAATATTATAAATGTGAAAGTTTGTAATGATGTTTGGATGTTTGGATGTTTGGATGTTTGGATGTTTGGATGTTTGGATGTTTGGATATTTGGATGTTTGGATGTTTGTCCCTCCTTCACGGTCTAACCGCTGAACGGATTAAGCTGAAACTTGGTACACAGATAGGTTGCATCCAGGAATAGGACATAGGATACATTTTATCCCGATTATAGGTTCCCTTGGGATAAAATCAATATTTTGTTTATCGACTTTTCCGCGGGCGGAGCCGCGGGCATCGTCTAGTATAGACATAAATAAATAATGCTATAAACTCATAGCCTCACACTAGGATAATCTGTGTTGTGGGTGCCATGGACAACACAAACATACACCCAGACCGAGAACAGAAATTATAATTTTTGACCCTTTAAGAACGATCTGGCGTGGTAACCATTGCGTTATACGGGTCGTATAAAAATATACTTATATTAATCAGGAAATCAGCTAAACATTATGTTGAACTAACATTCTACGTCATTTAGGTAACGGTAATTGTAATTATTACGTATATCTACGGTAATTTGAGAGTACCTGGCATCCAGGATTGAAAATGGCCGCAGGCGGTCTATATTAAAAGCAGTCGTTTCAGTTTCCACACTACTAATTGAACGTTGCAGTCGATAATGTAATTATTCAATTAATACTCGTACAGACATGTGTTTTCATTCATGATTGAATATTTTCACATTTTGATTTTGTTTATGACATTAAGTTTAAAATATCAAGTGTTTTACATAGGAGACATTCAAGTAATTATCGTCATTTGGGTGTTACGTAACGTTTAGTGAGGGGGAGAGGGGTACAGAAAAAACGTTATGGCGCGTTACATGGGGGGAGTAGGGGTAAAGAATTTTGAAAAAAAAAATGTATTACGTCATAATAGAACGTCCCCATAGGTAAAATTGACATAATGAAAAATGGTCCTACACAATAATCTCTGCACTATAATTAGCTTAATGATTAAAGCTAAAATAAGGTTAAAGCCTTTACTGCGTTATACCTATATTAACCGTCAGTCAAGAAGTTACAAATTCTATTTGTGAACATGGCATATATTTATGTAACAGATAAGTGTTTTTTTGTCCTAAATCCACAATATAATAAATTATATATCGGTTACAAGCAAATTAGTTAAACGTAGAATAAGTAGGTAATATAAGTTACAACAACAATGTTAAACAGTGCTTAATATTACCGTAACATTTAGTTAATAGCAAGTAAGGAGGTAGGAAATAAAAAACAGAAGTGGAATAAAAACTGCAACATTTCCGTTTCCGGTCCCCGGTCCTCAGTTTTAAATACGGGTAAACACAGTCGACGACAGTTCGCGCGGTCGTTACTAGCTCGCAATACTGACTCATACCTAGAGGTGATAGTTATAATACATAGCAGAAAAAAATAACAGATTTTTATTTATAACTTATAACGAATTATTTATTACAGCTGGCAAGTGCTATTTTGCTATTTATATTGAGCTATTATTTCTTTCTATTAACCTACCGCGTTTGCTAGTTTGCTACGACGATATCACATCAGAATAGGCGGAAGCGATACAGAAACACTTGAAAGAAAGAGAAAGGAACATTTTTGTCACTTACCAAATTATGCTTTAGGACGATTGCATAAGAACTATATTCAGTTACATCCAAAAATAGCGTAACGACTGGAAGTTATTCCAAGTTATATTCATTTATATGCTTTAAGACGATTGCATAAGATCTATATTCAGTTACATCCAAAAATAGCATAACGACTGGAAAGTTATATTCATTTTTTAAATATTTCGCCTTTTCGCGTTATATATTAGTCAGCGATTTAAATGCTTCGTTCGAACGAATATATTATTTGAAAGCGAAACATAACGGAAAATTTTTGTCACCTATCAAATTATGCTTCAAGACGATTGCATAAGAACTATATTCAGTTATGTCCAATAATAATCTAACAACTAAAATAGCCAAACGTTATAATATTCATTTTTAAATTATTTGACGGTTCGCGTTATTTATTTATGTTTAAATTTAAAATAAAATATAACTCTAGTGCGCTTAAATCGCTCATCGTTGTATGACGTACCGATCGATACCATCATTGGTTTTCTAATTTTCTACGTAGTTGTAAAAAGTTGTTGATTGTTATTTAATTTATAAAAAGTAAAAGTTAGTGATATTTGTTTATAATATAGGTTAAGTGCTTAGTCAAATTAATTAAATAGTTTAAGATGCCGCGAAAAGGACTTATATGGTTAAAAGGACTTATATAAATGGTTAGCTTGGCGGTTAGTTCGTTACAGGCGTTCGTCTAGGTTTACAACGATAATCTGAACGCGTCAATATAACGTTTCGTTATAATTATAACTTAAAAAATAACAGGTTATATGAAAATAGCGTAACGTTATAACGTGTTTTTGATATATAACCGTTGCGAATACCTCTACTCATACCTACTTATTAAGTACATATTTGCCCGACAACGGTCCATTAATCAATTTTTGCATTTTTAATTCGCCCCTCATTATTTGCCAGTGAATTTCATTTCCATTGTTGTTCCACCATTTTAAATTTTAAACTCGTCGGGGCTTCAAAACGCACATTTCCAAGTAATTTACAATTTATCGCGTTCGCCTGCAAATGAGCAAATATTTTTCATTTGTTAAGCCACTTGTAATTAAACATATTAAAATTTTATTTGAAATTGCGGTTTGCAATCTGTTCACCGTTGGAAAGTTTTCATTAAAACGGTTCAGAACTCAAATTTACGTAGCGTTGTGTACGTACATACGTAAGTATTACGCTTGTACGCGCATCACTATCCAATATTAAATGGGTACCTAGAATTGTATGGAATATCAGAAAAATATTTTCATTGGAAACGTTTCATTAATAAATGTATAAGCTCTAGTTCTTCAAATATTCGAATTTTTTGGAGCCGCGTTCGAATTTATTACCTGTTTCGAGGAAATAAATGGACGAAACAGTTGAAAGTTTAATAAAATGTGCGCACGGCTACACAAGTTTCCACTTTTATTCGTTCAAGAGTCGTCGAGTGCCGCGATCGAAATACATGGAGTATTGTCCGACAAATTGGTCAAAGAGCGAAAGATAAGGGTTTTGTAAACGAGTAGTTAATAATGAATTTCATGCTTTATTGATGCAAATGGCTCGAATATTTTCCTTTATGAATGTCAACTATACACTCGAAATAGTTGCTTTACATTTTTACAAAACTTTCGAGTAGGTAGGTATTAATGTTAATTATTAATGACCTAAATATAATGTTATATATTGCGAAAGCAACTTGTGCCTCTTATAAAAACAGTATTTTGTAAAAAAGTAATAAATAGATGTTTTTATATAGCTAAATCAATCTCTTAACGTAAATAAAGCTCAAATTTGTTAAAGCAATGAACATAAAGTTATACAATATTTTACCGGCGTCTAATAAAGAATGCTAATGTGCAATGCAAACAACTTTTCTGACCGATGACTTTTTTTAGCAGAATGCAAAAATTTATAGTACGTATGTAATCATGTTTTCCATGTTACGTGTAAATAAGGTAAAGGATATAAAAAATGTAAGAAAGTAACAAGCTAATCCCTACGAGGATTATTTTAATAATAACAAAAGAATACCTAACAGTCATGACGGAATTTTGTTTAGCGGCTGATGAAAATAACAACAAACGTTTTTATAGTTTACTTTTTTTTATTTGTCGCAGGTGGTTAGAAAAGCGACTAATGCGTGAGTAAATATTAAACGATCGTTGGTCGGCCTTTTTGCTTTACATTTTTTGACGTAGGTTCCGCTGTAATTGATAAAGGCGGACGCGGCCGCTACCCATGACATGTTGTATTTATGCGAATTTAAAAGCTTCCGACTCGCGGAGTTTAAATCGGAATTAATCGCCGTTTTTGTGATCGCCCCTGTCGAAAATGACGGGGTATTTAATAAATCAGTGTACACGATTCATCTTTTAACTGAACTCCTAATAGCTGGATTAAATTTAGGATACAATTCATAGGGTTGAGAATGCTAGCTTAAATCAAGACTTTTCATCTTCCCAAATTTTGTCGTAAATATGACGTTTATTGACGTGAAAACAAAACCATTATCAAGTCTAAAGTTTAATCTTACAACACGTTGTAGTTTTGCCTATAACTCAATCCTAAACACCTTCATAATCACGACAACTTGATTCAACGTAGGTACAATGCTAACTAGACCGAGCCAGCTTTCATGCAATCCACAATTTAATGTCTACATTTGAATATATTTGAACCATTCAAATTTGAGTCTTATATCTATAGCAATTGGGTAGATAGGTAATTTTGGGAGTTGGTTGTAAATTTTGTTACATGTTCAAACTTGGGCTAAGTTGGAGCTGTCAAATTTGTTTAGCGGTGAACGAGGGCCGTATGCCGCTAAGTTGTGAAGGCGCCGCTGGCGTATAACTAAGTGCTTACTTGCCTACAACTTACTAAACTGTTACATTTGTGTTGTAAAATTAATGCCGCGATTTATGCGAGGCAATTCAGACCCCAAATGCGTCTGTTTGTAGAACGATAACACGAAATAGCTTGGTCCTTGTTTTAGTTACCAAAGTTTAATCTGCAGTTCAATTAGTAATTCGTAGATTCGAAAATAAATTATTTTAAAAGTAACTGTAGCAACCAAAGTTATGCTGAAAAATTTCTCACTTTCTAAGGTGACTTAATAATCCATTCAGCTAAACAACTTAACTTAATAAATGATACCTTAATAATGTAACTATAATAGATACTAACAACAGTTATCGATATTAACCCAAACACACAATAATGTAGAGGAATTTAACAAGATTTACGATACTGAAACCTTTGAAAATCTTGGCTTATGCAAGCAAGGAGAAATGATCGTGTTACAACCAGTAGTACTTGGTCAAAGTTTGAAGGAAGCCGTGTAGCGGACGGTACTAATTGCTTAAAAAACTGGTACCTGATACTCATTTAAAAAATTATACCTGTTTAAAAATCATAACACAACAAGAAAGAGATTAATTAACTTGTCCCGTATTATATTTCAAAGAATGCAAATCCTTAGTTATAATAAAATTAGGTATTATTCAATTCTTACTAGGTACTCGTATTCCAATCACATTGTAATTCAATCATTTCAAAACATGTTCTTATCTACCAAAGATTTAAAAATACTTTCCCGTTATTTTCAACAATTAGGTACTATTATTATTTTCAACAATTATTTTCAAACATACATACATTAATATAGGTAATACATATATTTCTACAATTCTTAATATGAGGGTAGAAAAAATTCACCAGTTTGATATTTGGAAAGGAAAGTCATCTTAACGTACTTAGGCGATGTTTATGAGTACGACATTTTATGTATAGGGAACCCTTTTTCTTCACATAAGTTACAAAACCGTTGCTACGAACACCTGTGCTTTTCTAGTAAAACAATTGGATTTACTGAGCAAGCTTTTATTCTTTCTGGTGTTGTTTATGCTTTTTCGTAACAAAACTTTATTATTATTCAGGGAAAAAGTGTTGAAAAATTAATAGTAATCGTAGTCTGAAATCATTAGTAAAAACACTGAGTTGTAGTACTTGCTAAAGAAATTGGTATATACACTCGAAAACATTACCCATCATCCAGCACAGTCGGGTATATAGAATGAATAATTTTATACTTAGCAAATCGGTATTAAGCAGGTAGGGCAATACTAAATAGACACCGTTAAACATCCGTGATAGACGGGTACAGTCCGCAGAAAAGTTGCCTACTATAAAACAAAATCAGTAGGGCGATAAGGGCCGTTACAGACTGCGTCATATTTCACCGAGAGCCGTAAGTTCGGCAGTTAACTCACACGGTTATGGCGCTGTTAACACGTGTTGACGGTCTATATTGTTTCTACTTTGGATCCAACTAAATCATCGACAATGAATAAAACGTGAAAAAGTTCTCCATTTTCTTTGAACGGTTATAAAAAGAACAGCAATAAATCACTGTTTTTTAATAACAGCCAGTAAAGTAGCTGTTGCGTTTGAAAAGTCATTGACGAGTTGCAGATTATGATATTCCAACTTTATTGTAACTAATATTAGTTAAAGTTACTACTCCTAATTACATTTTATATTTGTCTTTTTTCATTGTTTTATTTGTTTTTTTTTTTACTAAAGGTACTCAATATGATAATGCTTATAATTTGCATGCAAACGTTTTGACTAGATACTTAGTCAAAGAGGAGGCGAAGCGGCAAAAGAATTTCTATCGACATAGCTTCAAAAACAAAGACTCCAGAATTACCGATAAAAATGAAAGGAACATAGCTGCTATATTTTCCGGAAAGCTCGGAAACGGGACAAAACGTATTTACGTGTCGCAAGAGAAAAAAATCGCCGATGGTTTATCAGTAGCCTGTATTGTTACAAATGGTGCACGTGCCACCCCTGAATAAGGGGTGTTAAGTGCCCGATTTTTACTGTGAAATTTCATTGCTACTTTTCTTGCAAAAGAGTTGAAGATTTTTTGTTTCTAATTACGTTGAGTTTGATTGGTATGAATCCACAAAGTTTATATGAAAAAAAGTAACCAAAAAAATAAATAAACCGACATCAAATATACTCACTGAAAAGTATGAAATAACGGTGGGACGTCGAATTAATTTTATTATAATAATGTAATTACAATAATCAGTTTTCACAGCTAATTAATATGTTAATAATGACGTTAAATAAATGTTGAAAATGGCCTGGAGTAAACATGTAAATATGGAGTATGTAAATGGAGTCAGAATTTTCATAAGAGAGGTAAAGCGTTGCCTGGAGCGACGAGCCTTCGAGTAGAGATCACTTTGTAGCTTTAAACGGGTCTTTATCAGACGACCAATAGGATACTGGACACCGAGCCGCCATAGAACGTAACTGTTTACGCAAAGATAAATATTTATTTAATTACTTACAGCTTTGAAGTTATATAAAAATATGCTTACTATTATAATAATTATGTATTGTTGGTTTCTAAATATTCATTGGTTCAATAATTGAAGGTTAATTTATAGGTATGTGTAAAGATGAAAAATGTTTTATTAAGCGATTTATCTACGTTGATGAATTGTGTGTTAAAATATAACGTTTCATAATTATTATTTTACTTTTAAGATCAGTGATAAAAAAGAACATCTTTTAAACAGCATTGTGATATTAAAGTGTACGAGAGTATGTACCTACGAGTATATATGAATAACTGGAATGAAATAATTATTAAAGAGATTTTTTAAAAAACATGAATACAACTTTATTCGGGGCTTTGTTAAAACGTTGTATTTTATATTCAGTCTAAAGACCGTTACGTTCTACGTATGAGCAGAATTTCTCTAAAGACGTCACCGTGAATAAGTGTACTGAAGCGAACAGGGAACTTGACAGTATCATATCTGAAGGGTCTGCTTTTCTGCTTTGTACCGAGTGGACGCCAAATGAAACTTTATTGGACATTTTTCATTCGCTAGTCCCTCGTTTCATGTAAAACCTCAAAGAAATATCGCTTCAGGAAAATGATACGAATTATCTGTTGTGCCTGTATTATGTCGAATTTCTTAACGTCAGGAAGTTTTATACTTTTTCTTAGTATATAGAGTTCGATGTACAATATTGTTATGGGCAATATAGTTCTTTCTTTAGTGACCGTTTAGAATGAGGTTTATGTTGTAAGAAAATTATATGTTTTTGTATTTATTTACTTGGAATTTTTCGTATTAGTATTACTCGTAACTTAGTCATATGCATTCGTAATGGAGACAGCGTGCTAACAAACTTAGAAGCCTAAAATATTGTACGAAGATTTCTTATAAAATTTGAAGGAGTACCTACCAAGAAAGGATTCCTGAAACTCATTCGCTAATTACTTAAAATAGAGGAAATTACTCAATTAAATAGTGTTTAAAGAATATTGTACTGTAGCAACTTGGAGATCTAAAAACCGTATGCTTTTGTAAACGACTTAAGCTTGCATAAGGCGGACTTTAACTTTGCATAACATTCATATGAGGGCTTTCGGAATGTTTTCCAACAAAGAAAAATGCACGGCTCACGAAATAAAATTACTAAAACGCGGACGATTTCCGTCGTCGGACATATCGGAACGATTTCCGAAATGTGTTTACAATGAAGGCCGATTCGTACGGACGCGACATATTTCATCATTCCCAAGAAATGTCTCCCTCCAAAAAATGGACCGTCGTAAAATTATACTGTTGTCCACACAATGTTTTAGTTACATAAACGATTTAAATTTAGTTTTAAGTGTACTCATAAGTTTTTTTTGTACAAAAAAATTACGAAAATTTTTTTTTTCTATGAGTTGTCATAATGTCAAATCGCGTAATATGTGGACTTAACTTAGGTACAATTAAAAAAAAAAATACAATAAAAAAATATTTATTTATATTGTATCAATGATAAGTACATAAGTGTACTTTTTATTTATGTACGATAGCCATCAAATTTTCTTGAAAAAAAAGTTTTGGCTGAGACCATACGTAGTACCTTATGTATCTAAAAAACCTATAGAAGTTATAGTAATTGTTTTGCTCTTACAGCAGTTATCACTTTTGTACGCGACAGTCCAGACGTCTACCTCCTTGTTCCGGTCACTATATAATAAAGTTATTCCCGTTCTTTCGATAAACTTCAGTTTGTCCAACGATAAATTACCCGGTCACATTCGCGGAAGTCGCTCGCTCGCCAAATATTGGCTTAACTTTGAAGAATGTTCCGCCTTTTCCTAGATAACTTGTATTTTGTAACTGAGAACAAATATGCCAAGGATAATAGCGACATTTGTTACAATTATGTTTTGTTATCGTTGACAATACTGTGTTGCTAAGTGGATCCAAATGGGTTATAAATATTTTTAAGTCGGAATTGGATCCGTCGTTTATATATAAGTTATTTTGTATAACTATGTTTTTCAACTATTACATTAGGCTTTAAATTTACGTCTGGTATGATACAGTAAAAACACATTAAAATATAGTATAGTTTTATAAATAAGAGTACTTTAAGATAATTTTCGAATAATAAAATTGATGTAATGGATAGAAAAGTGCATGAGTATATTAATTATAACACTATAATGGACATTGAAATTACAAATGCACTACTATGGATACAATACTAAATGACTACGACGCAAAAAACGTTTTTCATTATACTTATTCGGATATAGGTAAATCCCAATATTTTGTATCATTAATATTCAATTGTGGTGCAAAAAAAAATACATCGTATTTATTCAATATTTGTACCAATTAAGTTTGACCGGGAAGCGGTTGTCTGAATTTGAAGGGAATCATTTCTTTGTGGGTGCTTAGTTAAATTGATCGGTGTGTGCGACCGCGTAGCGAACAGTCGTAGCACCGCTACGTCGCGCCGCGCCGCACGCCGTAGACCTACGAACATCCTTAGAATAAACAAGATGTTACAAAGAATATTTATTGGCTGACGTAAATGTTGAACTACATAGTCCAATAGGTTAAGATTGATAATTGATAATAATATTGGTATGACGATATGCCTTATTTTGTTAGTAATAGGATGACAGTTTCTTTTGAAATAACTATTATATAGGTTGAGACAGAAAGACAATTTGTTTTTTAACATAGAATTTGATGAATCGTTGGATAAATATACTTATATATTTTGTAATCTTGTTAAATAAATTTTTTATCTTGTTAACCCTAAAACATTATTGACGTAATTACTGACACTGCTACCGATATTTCATTTGGATTATTAATTGTATCTGGCAAATGATAATTTAACTAAGCTATATTAAAAAAAAATTGGAAATATTTTCTACAAATGTTAATAACATATGCACATTACTTAACCTTTACATTGAGAAAGGTGCAGCATATAATTGATTACTATATCGAAAACATTTTTGAAAAATTGTCCTGTCTATAGATTCGTAACGTGATTGTTTGCGGGAGCTATCCCTGTATCTGATGGCGCGGCACTAATGCCGTATGAATGAAATTTACTGTCAATATCTGAGGCCCGCATGCGGCTTTGTGACGCAAACTGTCCTCTTTTATATCCAACATTATTTCCTTTTTATTTTACCCTTTGTATTTTTCAGCATTTCACTATTTCCGTGTCGGCGACCGTTTTATTTACAGAATGCCAGTTAATATGTATATTGGATAGTATCCGATACATTTTGTTTGATTTGTGCGCCGAATACCGCAGAGTTTGAATCATCTTTTTTTGCTGTGTTTAGGTTATTTCCATAATGTAACCTAGCATCTACTTTGAGGGTGAAATTGATACAGCAAAAATCTGATGAAAATATAACAGTAAATATCTACCTACTTACTTTTACGTTATTTAAAATAGATTCATAAAAATCACAGCAAAGATTAACTAACTGATATTAACAGGTCCTTACTTAAACGTTGTCTTTCGCGTTTCACGCCAAAGACAACAAACTAAGTAAAATAAGCTAAGAAATCCTTTTATTTTGCAACTCATAGCCTCTTTACTGCTGAATAATGAGGACAAAACCTCCAGTCGGCTTATGAGCGCCCCTATAATTTGTCCGGGATTATCGCGAACGAAGCGAGGCGAATCCAGGCGATTAGTCACAAGTATCGCGAGATGAATTCACACGGCGCACGGATCTTCGGCTTATCGTAGTAGAAACGAACTGTTCCCGAATACTGATTACAATACCTATTACGTATTCAGGTAAAGGTGCGGTATTATCAAGATTGACTATAAGTGTACGGGGATTAATACTTTGGGATGCCTCGTAATTTTAGATGGGTTCATTGTTTTAGAGCGAGGAACGAAGTTATCTATATAAAGGAGATTAATTTATTTGTACCTTAATGAAAATAATCAAATTACATATTAACTTTTACAGTGAATTAGCAATTCATCTCCAATCGTAAAGAAACAATCAGCGACTGCCTGCCTAGTACCTACATACTTATTATTTTCTTAACTTTATCATATTTTCTTCTCTTAAGAACGTAAACTATCAATCGACGTGGCCTTGTCTTACAAACAAAGTAATGCACGCGTTTAGTTTTATTAAAAAACAATGTATTTGGACTGTCGTTTTTGTGTTGTCTTTGCTTATCCCACATCTTAAACTATTACATTACTCTTTGAAAAGGAGCACGTTATTCTTTAAAAAGGAGTTCAAAGTTAACCCTTCACATACTACTACGTAGATATAACTAGTATATAGTATGAGAAGTCCTGGCACGCCTCAGAAGCGGCCGCACGCTCGCTCCAGAGCCGTCTCGACTGCGGTGTCCTGTCCCTTACACTATCCTAGGAATCCTCCCCTTAATTAACCTCCACACCACTATTATTCGAGCTTAATATTACCAGCACATATCCTAGCAATGCCATGAAATCTATCTACATATGTGTCATTTAAAATTTCGAGTAGGTAAGTAAGCACACGAAAATTAACTTATGTAAAAATATTATGAAGTTATTTTGTGACCTTTATAAAAGCTATTTTTTTTACCTTAGTCAAACATTCAAGCTTCATTATAAAATGCTTTATAGATACACTAATACTTTATCAAAATACGCCAGTAGATAAAATTAATTTAAATCTAATTAGTACCTAATAAATAAATAAACTAACGATACCGCATTAAAACGGGTATTGTTTTACCAACAAATTACACGTGTGCTCAAAATATCAATTAGCTAGATCCCCGACGTTTGGAACAAAAGATATTGCGTCCCTAATGAATTCGTAATCTCCGTAATCTGTTCAATGAGAAATGGCATTTTCCGAATAGCGGCGCGGCGGCAAACAAATTAAACCTTACCCAAAAATGAATTTATCACGCGGGCTGCCGACCGGCTTTGCCTAACTATCCATTTGTGTTCGTGTTTGGACAATACTGCCCATTCACTGGTTTTACATACCTCTACTATTATGTATCATGTGTACCATCTAGCTTTACTCGTAAAACTTGTTTTGAATATAAAGTTTTCTGTCTGACTATAGAAATTTTGCTTTTAATTTTTTTGGTTCATACGTGGAATTTAGGGCATGAATATTAGTTCATATAGATATGAAAATCCATTTAAACCACTACTCCAAAGCGGATTTCTGAAATAGTTTTATGGTCTATTTGAATATCAATTTTCTTCGGGCACATAAAATTCTTTGACCTAAATTTAACGAACGATATCTAACGATAGAAATCTAGACTAGCTAGGTTTTAAACAGTAAAAAGTTCGAGCACAGTACTTTTAAATTCCTGTTCATTACCCTTTATAAAGACTTAACGACTAAAATATACCATTTGCGGTAAACAGCCGAACTATTACCACCAAATGTTGCAAGGATAGCCCTGGAGAAGTTCTAAATATTTTAATTTAGATGGGTGTCGGAGGTACCGTGGCCGTTGGTCACTGGTCGGCGTCAGATGGCATTGATTAATATGCAGGACGGAGATTGGCACGCGCCGTCCTAACCACTTGTTTGTTTTCCTACGTTTCACTAAACCGTGTATAGAACGTGTATAAAAATCACCTCTGGCTTCAGCCATTTTTACTTAAAAGAAGGCGTAAATACCGATATTAGAAAGAAAAATATGAAAGAGAAAATATTATAAGAGTCATGATTTAATTGTGAAGTTTAGTGAAGTCTAGCTAACAAATTAGTTATAAGAATTTCTCTTCTTGTAGTAGACCTAAGATATTTTTCACACACTGAAAAATCTTGTCTACCTAACTCTTAACATTCACAAACAATACTAATATTTAAAACTGTCATCAATTCATTGAATATCGTGACTATAGCAATGATTTTTATAACTTCAATATACACTTATCGACAGCACCAAAGAGTATTATGATTATGACGAAACAGCAAATGAGTGTACATTTTTGAAATTCACGTGCAATATAAAGGGTTACATAATTAGAGTGTCGCGCGCGGAGGGCAGTTAGCGACACGTGTCTCGAGCGCTAATTTGCGCCTACGCTAGATTTTAGCGCTATGTTGTTGAAACTGTTATTTTCTGCATTGCATTATTTCTGTAAAAGCTTTGATGTAATGAATGAAAATGATATTTTTATGAACATTGATGACTTGATTCAACAACATAGCTATGGTAAAGTTTATTTCAGCTAGGAACACAGATTTCATAGCTACTCGTAAGAATAAAGAATTATACAAACAAAAAAATTACTGATACAGATTCAACTTTATTAACTTGAATACAAACATTACGGTTTAACTTTTGATATACAATCATCGTAATTTTAAGACAATTTTGTCCATCTTGTTATCTGGTGGAGCAATTTAAAATAAAATGTGAGTTAAGACTCAAGTTTGCACAATAAATAATTGTTTCCCTAGACGTAATTGCCGTAATTTCATGAATAATTACCGCCACAGAGCAATTAAATAAATTACAGTAGGAATAACGACCTCCTTCGGGCTTTAGTTTAAACTTAGGGCGCCGGCTGTTGCACGTCGTGGCACATAACTCTTACATTTTCGACCGGAATTCCTCGCTGCAGTAAACATAGCGCAATCATAAACCAAAACGAATACTATCCAAACTTTTAAAGCAATAAAACAAGGGACAATTTATAACCAATTTTTAGGCACGTGACAAATTGTGCGGCCGTGCAAAATCTAAACACGTAACCGCAAATCGTAGCACCGAACGCGGTTAAGCCGAAAATTTCAAAAAGAGAATCGCTGCTGTCATACGCGATATGGCTGGCTTCCAAATACTGGGATACGGGGAGGAGGGGGACGGGGGGTTCCCCACATGGCCAGTTAGTTACGCCGCGAATTATAGGGGCCATTACGATTCATTAAGGCCAGTTAGGCTTAAACCGGTGTTTACTCACGCACACCGACTCAAACGCGTTCACACATGAGCTGAATTTGCAACAGTTGGTGGGTATTGTTTCAAACAGGATAGAAAGGGATGACTGGATGCGATGTACTGTGATACGAAATTTTAAGCTCCGAAATTGTGGGTGTAATTAGTGGCAACCCTAACGAGCTTAGGGCCTTGGGTACTGAAATACATATTATGACGAATTTTTGTGCGTTTTTTTGGAAGTAAATCCGTGTAAATATTTAGCTTTTAAGTTATTCCAGTCTGTGTATTTCATTACAAGATAAATATTTTATTAAAAGTCGATAATGATAAAAAAAATTTTAGATCTTTAGTAATAAAAACAAAACGATTTAATTGTAGGTACCTACTCGATAAGCAAGAGTTTGTAGCTATTCATCTCACGAACTTGTTCAAACTGGCTTTTAAGTTCTGGAAGGATTTGTCAACCGAGAGTAAACTAATTCTTTCGTTACTTGGTTTACATAAAAATATGGCCAGATACCGACGGTACTGAATTGTGTCGCCGTCATAGATTAAATATATAGGTTTAATAGCCGTGTTTAAATATCAGGCATGAGGCCGGTCGTTCTGGCGGTTTGCCAGTATTGACACTATCGGGCGCGCGCTCCACTGCCCGTCGGCGACGTAAAGTATCTGCTGTATTGTGCAAGATAAAACAATTCAAAACTCAGGTGAACTAACTATAACTACAAACTAAAAATCTATACATTAAGTAATATCGCCTCCATGTCAACTCTCAAAACTCAGGTGAACTAACTATAACTACAAACTAAAAATCTATACATTAAGTAATATCGCCTCCATGTCAAATTACCATTAACTAACGTATTATCTGTACATAAAGTTTCTTCTTCTCCCATATCACGTTCCCATCCCAAAGCACATTCACGAAATGGAAGTAGATAAAAAAAAATACGTGAATAAGTGTATCATAAATGATTTTAAATTTGAATGAATGAATACATATTCTATACCATATGTTCTATAAGCAATGTCTTTCTATTTTTCAGCGAAACGCAACAAATTATGACAGCTAATTTTGATCTGAATTGCTGTTTAGCTGAATTTTAGGCTTTCATTATGTGTTGTAGATTTGTATACACATTTTTTTATTACTGTTTAACTTAGAATTGGTTCTCGTACGTAGAGGAAATATTTTTATCATAGCAAATATCCAGTGACAAAACTCTTCATACCCTAAAATAGTGAAACATTTTATTAAAGAAGGCTAGTAGCAATATCGTGAATATGTTACTAAATATAAAAGCGAAGTGGATTCATATGTAAATAGCAGTAGAAAGGCCGGTGCTGGAAGCGTGCCAGTATTGACACTATCGGCTATCGACACTCGAACTAACTACCCGTAGGGATCGCGAAGTTTAACTCGTAACAGACAACGCGCACTGAATTTCCTTTTACTACTATCGAAAATTGACATCCTTGTGGTTCTGAGCGCCTGGTACCTGGTTCATATTTACGCGTAGGTATACTTGAGTATTTGAATTATTTTTTAGTCACTATAGTTAGTTAAATAAAAATATACATAAAATGCTTCTCCTCCTACGATTTACGAATTCTGCTACGAGTACCACAATTGTCTTTTTGGAACTCAAATTTTGTTGAGTATTTAAAAGAGAGGTAAGAATAAATTGATTACGTCTTGTTGACACAATCTTTGATAAATAATGTAGTAGTTGGGTACATTAAAATATGTAGATGAAACAGTAATTTTTCCTTGGAGGAACTATACATATAAAATACGCACAAACAATAAACAATATTGTTTCAAACACACTTAGCTCTTATTTTATAGAATATTAATTCAAAACTAGTAAACGGGGTAAGTGTCTGAAAAGCAGCAAACAGAATTTTAAAATCGTTCAGAATTGGCAATGTAACTAACAGGTTTAACTCATGGAAAGTCAAATGGAGCGTTTATTTATCGCTAAAAGGCCGTGGGATATAAAACTCAAAGCGATATGGCTAGTAGGCAACTAGCAATACTGTTCCACTACAAATACCATGTTTGACAACTTTATTTGGTCATACAGGTAATATTCTTCTGATCATTTAACTATTATTTTTTAAATGATGTTATTTAATTTTCAACTTCTTCTAAACGATTTATACGCTTATTATGACTAAATTAAAAATTGCAATTTAAAATTTCTTGTGTCTTATTAACATCCGTAACGACTTACCTAAATAGTTGCCAACCCTCAAAATAATTTTATTAGGTATGTAATTACAAGGATTTTATACGCTCATTATGATAAAACTATAAATTGCAGTTTTTTAAATTCTTGATATATAATATTGACATCCGTAATGACTTAGATAGTTGTAAACCCTATAATCCATAGGTATATAATTATGAGTAATATCATTTAATTACGATAATCGATGTATTTATTATTCACACTAATGACAGCATAACCGTATAGGATACAAACATTGTTTCGTCTTTGTTGAAAAAAGAAAACTGAAAAGTTACACGGAGTTTAAACGTTTGAAAATAAAGTAGAGCTCCGAATATCGCTTCAGCCAATTTGTCCCCTTCCACTCTGTAAATAGCCATCGACGATCGTTTACCGATGCTTTTGACAGCCTGCAGCGTTGAGCAAACATCGATTATTTGCGCAAACAACTTTTTTAGTTTCATAGAGATACCTATATGTTGGCGTTTTTATGAATTCCTTGTCTATTAAAGCGTTAATTTATACTTGTAAGCGTAAAGGGGTACAGTGCCTTAAAGATTTTCATGTAATGTATGTTTAAATTCAAAATTCACAGAATTTAAAACCGCTTAATTCTCTGCAAATCGATGTACTTATTTAAGATGTTGCTTGAGTATAGTGTCCAGCAATATTTCTATCAACACTCCGTCAGTTATTTATCGCAGGGTAAAAAAAAATACAAATGAGAAATCAATAACGCAAGTTGATTTGGTAACAAAAGCATAAAATACAAGCCAATGAAGCGAAATACCTAACATAACCATAATGTTCGAATTACAAAATACAATAAAAACCTTTATTGTTTCAACATCACCTTCCTCTTAATTACTGTGAATCCGTACAAAAAATCCGTGTTTAACCCAAACGGGCGGCTCATTTAAAATCGTCCCCGCCAATTTATTTCCGGGGCCAGACGCATTAACAAAAGCCTGCTTTGGGCTAAAAGGAGTCCGAAAAAACTCGGTGCCCGGAACTAAGCCCAGCGGCTATCTAATAACATTTATTACTCGCCGGTCCCCAACGTCCACTCTGCCTGATAAACTGCCACCATTTTTACCGCTATATTTATTTATAGGTGTCGGTGCGGTGATAATGTCGATGCGTGAATCGTTCATTACGTAGCCCGCAATCGAACTGGCTCGCTCCGTTTATCGCTGATTTGTGATAGCGCCTCTATGAAATCGCCACGCAACTACCCGTTTACTGTAAACAATTTTGGAGGATTATTATTGGGCTTAAGTTGTTTATATACCTTAAAAAAGTGAGGAATTTCATTGTACCAGAAGCAAAAGAAGCAGATGTAATAAAATAAACGTGTTAAACAAAACCTATGTTATTATTTGTAGGTATACTCCACCAGTTTTACAATATGGTACTTTTTTATTAAGAACAAATTGGACTCTTAATTAAATAATTTATGATAATATTATGATGTTTCTTGCGTTTTCCTTGCCATGTTATAATTATAATGTAAGGTTAATTATTTGCTTCCAAATTATTAACAAAACTATTTCAGATGATGCTGTCTTTTATGTTTCCTAACTACGAGTTATTGTTAACACAAAATCATGGAACTAAATACTGTTGTATCTGATAATCATGAGATTATATACGAGTAGGAGAGGAAAATGAAGCGCAGTACTCATCACGGAACGACTATTAATCATATCGATGGGAGCACGCAAGTGCGAGCACGATTTATTTGATCGCAAGTTTTGTGCCGCGTTCACTTTTCTCACATATCTTTTCTCAAAGAACCGTAATTTATTTATCATGTTTTATTTATATCTTTCGTCAAAACTAAGTAACGTTATATGGATTATATTAATTAACCTATTCTTAAATATCTTAAAAACACTTAAGTGGAATTGTTCTATTCATGGATGTGAATTATCTGTGTGTAAGTTTCAACTTAATCCGTTCAACGGTTAGAACGTGAAGTAATTACAAACATCTTCACAAACTTTCACATTTGTAATATTAGTAGGATAAGATTTAAAAAAACTTGACATTAAAAAAAAATCCAAATTTTCAACTTCATAAATATTATTACTTTTAGCTAGATATTTATTTTGTTTTTTATTATTACTTTATTTATTACCTACTTTTGGGTAGATTACAATCAAATATTCCCTTAAATAAAAACATTCCTTACCTAATTTAAATTTATTACGACAGTAGACGTTGCAGTATAATTTAACACAATGTTTGTTTCAAGTGGACAATGAAATCCTGAACATAAATTGTGTGGAGAGGATCTAGCCCCAGGGACGTCCGTTACAAATCATTTCCTCTTTACTTACGACACCACAACTTACGCTAAGATATTTTAGTTTGTTATGTTATATTATTGTAATTGAATTCTTAATGTTATTTCATTCCGCCTATAAAAAAGAGTTCATCTAAATCAAAGTTGTAAACAAGTACCGAATTCTGTAAATTAATAGCAGCAAAATAATTCATTATTAAAATTAGAAAGGGGTAACATGTTTAATTTTTGGTTAGACCAATATTCACAGAACATATTTATATTTTTTTTAACTTATATGTAGACATTTACACTCTTTTATGCTTCCGAATATAATTTGAGTGGCTTCCACTTTATAGAGACTAAGAAAAGTGTTATCTCATTATAGTTATTTTAACATTACAATTACTTTTGTGCTTTAGGTTAAACAAAAATTATAGTCTTGATAACTAGATTATTATTAGAATAAAGAACAATTATATGCCTATTTGTTATATTAAAAAATATAAGGAGTGCAACTTTTAGAAGCTTTTTGCTAACGGTAACGGTAACGGTTGCCAAAAGGTTAATTCAAATGTGTTTTTCGGCTCTTAGTACCCGAGTGAGGTTAGAATAGAGCCGGTTACCCCCGCAGGGCTCTCCGGCTCTCAGCCGCACATTAGCCGGCCCTCGTCTTTGCCACTTTGATTTGTGAGAGGTAAGAAGACATCAATCGCCTGCGGTCGTTGTAATGTATTTAAACTAAGCTTATATTTTGAACTCGTATCATTTTCTTGTATAAGGCTTTTTAAGCAAACAGAAAAGAAGCAAATGGTGAATAGAGGTGATTATAAAGGTAGAAAACAAATTCCAGAAATTATATTGGAATGAGTTTTGTATAAAAATCCATGCGTCAGAGGGCAGAAACAGTTACGAGTAGGCGGAGTATGCTCTAGATCTCCTCAGTGATGAGGAGACACGTGCTCAGTAGAATGCCAAGGCTCAGGAGTAGTGGAAACCACGTAATGAAAGAGAGGCTAAGTTATTTTAATACTTAGCTACTTTTCCCCTTCGAAATATTTTTCACAAATATTACAAATACGAGATTAAATTAGTAATCATTGATATTGTATTAAATAAATCCCACTATTATAGTCACTTACAAACGAGACGAATCCAGTGACATACCATATATTGAAATCCGTCAAAAAACATTTAACCTAAATATTTATTGCCAGGAATGTTAGGTTAATTTTGTTAAGTTTATAAACGTCACAGCGATGACTGTGCTGAAACGCCGTGATCTATAATTAACGTTAATATCCGGCGGACACGGATTTTTCATCCAGCGAGAAAAATTCTGAGCGACGGAAAAATAATCGTCGAAAGTCCTTAGTCATTTATAGCAGGGATTCATCCGCCCCGTCCAAACTGCCTTTGTAATAATTTATGAACCCTTTAATTTTTTGTTTTTCTTTGACAGTGACGTCCGATGGACGCCACGCATTTTAGTTTACGTATTTTTAATATTGACTGGTGGATTAAATTTTTTATTCAGAGGGTTGTAATTACTAACATTCAAGTCAAAGACCTAGAAAAAAAAGTTTGATTCAAGTATTAACTAAACATTAATAAAACCTTTAACATGACTAGCAGTTTTTTTTTTTGAGCAAGAAAAGTATAGAAAAAAAACTTTTTTAAATTCAGAATACCAATACTCGTATGGGTTTACAAATCATTATAGTTCTAGCCAACATATTACATAAGTATTTAATTAAAATATTTATGCGATATCGCCATTTTCAATTAATTCGCTAAAACAACGTCTATCAGGTATCCAGGTTTCCACAAAGTAATTTAAGCAATCAACAGGGTTTAATCAGCCAATTGTAGCAGAAAGTCTTTTTTCGTCCTTAAGCAGTGCTTTAGAAACGGTATAAAAATTAAAAGAGCGTTTGATTCAACTCGTGTCCAACGCTGCGTGACATTGGCTTCTGTGCTAAAACGGAAATACAGCCTTTAAAAAAGGAGTACTCGCAACCGGAAGCGGCGGGCAGGAAGACGACGACAGCGCCGCGTCGCCGGCCCAACGAATTAAAAATTAAACGAGTATCCGTTTCCGGAAACCATGATATTTTCTTTGCTTGTTTTACTATAAGAGAAATGGAAAATATTTGTATTTCGAACGTTTTACCTTTCGAACGTTGAGCACCGTTGGCGATACAAACTTTACATGAGTTAACTATTCGTAGCTCAGCTTTTCGGAAATCGCTAGTATAATATTATGATGGTTACTTTTCCATGTGTACAAACTAGTTTTCGCGGAAAACGGTTAAGCACTTGATACAAACATTTATTAGCTACCTAATACCAATTAAATCTTTGTAGACTATTTAGTGAACAATACTTGAGCAAAAAGTATATTGTGTTTCTAAATGTGATAAATAAACATTTAGTCTCGCGTCATAGATTTATATAATTAAAGTTTAAATAACGATATTTTCATTTCTAGCTCTGCCGTAAGCTCACCTATATAACATACATTGTAATATAGGTGTGTAATGTAAGATTGTGATTGTATTTTACGTTGTAATCTTTACCCCTTGTATGCCGATTAACCGGCAATGTCAGAGAGCCATATCTACCATTATTCTTAACATCACAAAATAAAAATAAGTGATCGTTTGATATATCAAGGCCATCGCGTTTCAGGCTACAAATATTTCCTCGTGATGTTTTCCTTCAGAAACAATGTAGGTATACCTACCTACTAAAAATAACTTTGAAATTTTCTTACTGTTTGTTGAATAGTTAACTAAATAATTATCAACAGGACCGAGATGATTGCATATTGTGAATTTCTCCGTTACTTGAAGCACTTCAAGCAGACTTAAGTATTGTTGTTTAACTGAAACAATTTGGTTGATTAGATTATGATACTCACTTTCGCAAGTATGAAAATCCTTGATAGTTATCAAGCATGATAACAAGGTATGAATATTTTACAAATAAAAATATACACATTCAGTAGAAGCTTGCCTCATACTACTGCTAAGTCTTTTAACGCACTTAACTCATCTTACTTTTCAGAATAAACAGAACATGTTTTTAAATTTAGTTAGTAATTATAATCTGTAGATAAGCAAATTCGCCGTAAACTCTGTGATGAGTTCTTTATGAAAATTGAGGTACGTACCTCCAAGGGTAGCGATAACTTATCATTATATGATTCGTTGGGTATTTCTTAAACTTATAACAATAAATTATGGTTATCATAAAGCCATTATACTCACATATTGTACATTATACATAAGTAACACTGACAGCTATCTATAGCTTTGATGTTTATCGAGCTATCTCAGGGCGTAGATTTCTATATACGGGCCGCGTTCTTACAACTTTATTTATGTAACATGAGAACCGAAGAAGTGTCTCCCTCTAGTCCTTTTCAGAGGATCTTAGTGGGCGTGTCGAGTTGTGGGCGGGGCGTGAGACGGACACTCCTTGGCTTTCTCTTTTTTACTTCACTGCGTATTTAGGTATGCGACGTCCAATTAAACAAGACCCACGGCCACGTATCTAAAGTAAAGCTTCTCTTCTCTATGCTGTTACCGTTAAGAAGCATTGCGGCGAGGATCAAGCTCACTGGACATGTTTATGTAAGCGGAGAAACAAAGCACCGAACAACTTTAGTCGTTATCGCGTTTATAAAGTTCTCGAGACGATTCAGTTTTATGGGGTGTTTTGCTCGAGATAAATTTTATTTCTTTTGTCTAGTTGCTTTTGTTGGAAAGCTATCAAATTTTATTGCTGGCTTATTAAGTAAAATAATTTGATATTGAAGATTATGAATTAGTACTTAGCAGTTTGTTTGGAATTGCATACCTACTCTGATTTTATTTTACTCGTATATATTTTGAGGACGTTTTAAAATCATATATACAGACTCTTAAGAGGCACGTCTTAGGTTTTCTTTCACAGAGCTTAAAGCTCTTCAAGTTCTACCAAGCTGGCCAAGATTGCCAAACTCCACTTATCTATAGTTACACCAATACTGTTTATTTTTATAGCCTTGATTTCAAATAACGAATGGCCTTAACCACATAAAATCTTATTGAAAAAGATAAGTAGCTACCTTTTTAGCTTACCTTTCATAGTTATGTCTCATTTGCAGTATGCTAAGAAATTAAGACACAGCCCTGCTAATATATTTGTAAGATAAAAGTAAGAAGATTGATAGTAGAACGTCAATTCAGCTGAGCTTATCGCTGGCACCGAAGCTATTGAGAATGAGCGAGAAAAGAACTGGCAAGAAATCCCTAACGAGTGATTGATGACCACTCCGAGTTGGTTTGTAAGGAGAAAATTATTTGATATTGCGTTCATTAAATACAGCTGATTAGTTAGGTTTTTGCAAAAATAACCATTTTTTTACTATAGAAGTATACTTAATGTCATTTAAGTACGAATTAGTGATGTTGAAAATGTATCTACAACTTTAATATGAAATATAGGAAACAGTCTGATTTACCTATCCATATTATTTTACTCAAATTTACGCCTTCATAGTAAAATATTTTAAAATCTGGCTTTAAAACAAAAGCCTTTTTGAAAGATAGAGGGGAAGATTCTTACTGTAACCAGTTATTTTTAATGATATTACAAAAAATAATAAATGTTAGGTTTTCGTAAAAATTATCGACTAGGATTAAATACTAAGTAATATTTTAAACGTTTCTTACAGTACCTATTACGAGTAGCTGTATCAAAATTTACCATATAATACCTAGTTATAACTAGGATGTCATGTAATTAACATGACCCTTCACTTATTAGGAAAACTTGATCAACTTTCGAGTGTCTAAGAGCGGAAAATGTCCGACGGAAACCGCGTTATCAGTACCATTTCCTCTTGGGCGCAACCATGTGGACACACGGCGTGTAGATAACAACTTGGACTAATGTACCACATGAATGGAATCGGTCTCTCACAGTCTCAAGAGTTCTGTAATTAAGGTAACCGTTAACTGTTTACCCGACTGCATGAAAAGGAGGGTAATGTTTTTGGGCGTATGTATGTATGTTCGCGTCTTTGGTATACTACAGAACTTTTGGGTATGACGGATTTCAACATGTGTGCTTAGAATTTCCTAGCAGACAAAACGATAAGTAAATTAAGGTAAACTGATGAGTAAATCTATTGAGAGATTGCGAAACGCATTTTACTTGTTGACCGTGCAATTAACTTCAAAGTAGCTTACCTTAAACTTTAATCAACGATTGTGAAACAGGCCCTTAATATCTGTTCATTGTAACAAGTTTGACCTGAAAGAAGGAATTAAAGGTTGTGTGATCCACTACTCATTTATCTATTCACCTACAATAAACTTCCCAAATGAGAACACTTTCCTATACGTGTCTCTGATTACGTCACAATAAATATACTTCCTTCGCTTAAACAAATTCAATTTAACCCTTACACTCCATTACAACGAATTATCGATGTCACCTACGTCACATCGTGTGAACTCAACCCTACAAGAGCTATTTATGTGTCGCTGTGTGTGTGTCGCTACACATTAACTTCCACGCGTGTAATTGTGTGCGTTATCTGAAAGATTCCACTTCATTTCCCACAACCCGCATGACGTTCCATATTATATAGCAAATGTACGTTTAAGCTATTGCCAACTAAAGTTTACAGGGAACAAGTTATTTTATGGACGAAAGCACAATAGTGAAGTTATTTAAATATTTTATTATATTTAAGCTGGTAATAGACGTGCAGTGAAGTGATAGCCTAGTGGTTTGAACGTCGGTCTCCCGAACCGGAGTTCCAGGGTTCGATCCCCGGCACGTTATGTGCGTTTAGGAATTAATTGTCACTTGCTACAGTGAAGGAAAAAGTTGTGGGGAAACCACACCTGAGAGTTCACCAAAGTTCTCAAAGGAGTGTGTAGTCTGCAAATCCACACTAGGCCAGCGTGGTGGACTATGGCCTGTACCCCTCACATTGTGAGATAAGACCCGTGCCCAACAGTGGGACAACTATGGCTGAGATGATGAGACGTGCAATTTCAACCAGTTTTGTGCAGTAAATTCGTCGTACATAAGCAACTTAAAGCATTCCGTTCATACAATACTCCGATTACTTCAAGCTGTCGATAGCGATTCCTTTAAGCGGTTCATATATGGCTATTCCTTACTAGTATTATAAAGACGCAAAATAAGTTATGACATATTTTGACGTATTTGTTAATATTTTAAGTATTTCACAACGATTTGACTGTAATAATTTCTAAAAAGCTATTAAATCACAGGCATTTTTAAACGTATTGCTAAATTTTCAGAATAACGGCAACAACTCGTCTCTAAACTAGTCCATTTCAAGAGCAACTACCTTAATATTATGTATCAATTAAGGAACATAAAATACATGCAAACTTTAACGTCACCGCCGGCGTCGTTTAGGAAATGACAGTCAGCTTTTTATCTAAATGGCGATGCGGGAGCGTAAAAATGGCGTAAAACTCCCGTTTGATACAATAAATAATGAAATAAAATGTATCATTACTCGTGTAGTTTCAGTAGCTAATATTGGACCATAAAATGTGCCTTTAAGTAAAGAAGGAACAGATCATAGCAACATGTAATGTAGATGTAGATGTCAAACATTTATTAACAAAGGTAATATTGCTTCAAATTTATTTTACTTGGCTAAGGTAATATTTAAAACAAATACTCATAGCCTCACACTAGGAGTTCTTGCATACCATGCACCAATAGAAAAGTGAACACATCCAGACCAAGATATTTATATTTATCTTATTAGTTTCTTCCTTCAGGAAACAAACCTGGTTAGTGCCTGTTGAATAAAACGTCGGCACCGTAAACATTGCACCATAAGGTGTCATCAAATTGCTTCTGTAAACGTTAAAAATCATCTACTTTCAATCAAGTGTTTAAAAACGTGAGCCAAGACGCAATAATTGAAATAGCCTTACAAAAGCAGACTTAAATAAACAAAAAATAATTGTCGTAAACGGCGGTTTTAACAAACGGGGAACACAAAAGCGCGGTATTTCGCAACCTTTTCTACAGCGTGTAATGAAGCCGTATCTTTAATAGCCAAGATAAGGGTGCTAAATGTTTGTGCACACGCCAAATAATAAGCGACTCGATCATTTACCGCGAGGGGTGGTTTCGACGGGAAAAAAGAATATTCGCCGGCTTTTGATGGTAACCGCTTATCGATAAATGAGATAAGTGAGAATTGAATAGATCTTCGTCCTGCATGCCGGCCATTTTCTACCCCAAGGGCTGATGCGTTAAACAATGAACAACATAACTCAGTATGATGTGTTCATCATATCTAAATTATATCTCTGTGGTAAGTTTGCGGGTTTTTCCGGCCACCTAATGAATCGCTTTACCCTAAATCACTCACTTCACCTCACACCAAAAGCATTGTTGACGCAATGTTAATCAAAATGGTAATAGTGAAAACATTTCGTAACTGATTCTGTAGCGTGAATTGAACTTAAAAACACCAGTAGAAACTACTCGGTACATGTAATAGAACTTACAGAATCTTCTTAATTTTAAATCTTAGAACATAGAACAAAAAATATATAGACGCAGTCTTCGGAACAAAGAAGCGTAGTAGGGGAAACCATAATGTTAATAACAAATGATAACGTTTCCCGGTACATTTTTCTTCAGACCGTGCTCGTTGACATATGTCAGATCGTAAAAAAAAAACAAATGACCTCACTTTTGTTCTGAACTCTGAGTCTATTATATTATTTGGTCTGAGTCGTAGAAGTTGTTAAAGCAGGAATAGAATTCGCGTATAAAAATTCAAAAGCACAACAAGGGGCTACCGAGTCACAACATGGGTGCAAAACGCAGCAACTTCCGTCTGAGAATGAGACAGATGGGTTATGTTCAGATATCGTCTATCGTTTGCCAAACTTCTCGCTTTATGGTTATCGCCCATAAAAGCAACTTTAAGCAAAAACAACTTTACAACCAACTTTATTGCTGTCTTTTTATGCTTTGCGCGGTTATTTTACTGGCGATGTAGGCTCATCGCGATGATCGCCGACATTAATCGATTTATCGCTACGACTATCAAATACGTATTGATGTCTAGTCGTAACCAGCATATGCTCAATATATGTATATATTAGCCTCGTAATAAATAATTATGTATACTTAATATACCGTAGTTGACTAAAATAGATGCGTCCAAATTGGTGGTATAAATCTTATATGAAAAAAAAAATCTTCTATAAAATAGTACAATTTATCAGGTTAGGTTAATAACACTCGTATTGTAATGTTTCAAAAACAATCAAAGACGATACAATAAAATAGTTTACGT
>LGAG01000797.1:417080-437775 GCA_001278395.1 Lerema accius
TCCTAGAATTAGATACCTGTTTATTACCTTTGATTGAAAAAGTGAATTAAAAAATAAGACATCGATTAAAGTAAATTAATATTTAATATTTATTAATAAGAGGGTGTGTGTAAAGATATTATTTATTCGTGATTATTAAAAGTGTAACAGTAAATATTATTATTTATTACACCCATAAGAAAAACTTTTAGATTACCATAATAAAGCGATGAAAACAAAAATATAATAAAAAAAAATGGGAATGTCTCAGCACTATTCGGCAGTGAGTATTATACGAGAATCGGCAGATGAATATTGTTTCAAAGGGAATTAGGCACGCACAAGGATGGGATCACTTATAATTGTTATTTTATTCATAGAAACAACAGTCCTACGGGACGGTAGGTGGGCAAATATTTTGACTTGTCGAGCACCTTTTAGCGAAGTGGAGCTGTGAATAACGCTCTAGTGTGTGATGTAGAACTTAATTGGAACAAACGAAGGGCTACGCATATAGGTATGTGTCATCTGAATGTAGGATGATTAGAAATATGTAGTTAAAAATTGAATTAGAATTAGAAAAGGGTGAAAGTTTAGACTTGCTTTTGATATATTTTTTGTACACTTCATTCAAAATTCAAGTATCAAAATCATTCATTCACTCGTACATTTTTCCTTCGCCGTATTTTTGTAATTCTGAATGACCTACCTCAAAGTGTAAGGATGGTCTTCATCGTCTTAAATTCTAATCACAATCCTCAAATAAAAACATCTCGCCACTCTGTTCTCTACAGCATGTATTGCAGCAGATTATACAAAGAAAAATTAAGTATCTTATTTATTAAACGAAGGTTCATACTTCCATCCACAGATATTTGTATCTAAAATTATAAGCATTCACCTTAAACACATTCGCAAGTTATCAGCAATGATAGCAACGGCGTTATTTCCTTAGATATAAGCAGCTTTTCTGTGCAACCAGATTGCACAACTGTTTTATGTCACCTGTTAAAAGGAGATAACCTAAGCTGTACTCGCAGTCGGACTTGATCCGCGCAATCATCCCGCAAATCCCGAATCATTAAGTATCGCTAAGAAAGCGATTCTCGCACCATTACCATGTTAATAACTAGGGGGAAATGGCGATTAATCAACTTGACGTTTGGTTAAACCCCGATGTAACTAACCTCTGCGGTGACTGAGACAATTCTATGCATAGATTTTCGATCCGAAATCACCACCATAAAATTAATCCGGTTAAAGCTGCTTGAAATTCCGTTACTACTTATTCTGTTCATGAATTATTGAGTTTTGAACGTATTTTAGAAATATTTTAATTTAGCAAAGTTTAATTACAAAACATTAAAAAGTGCCAGTAGGTACAGGAATTCTCGCATACAGAGAAATAAAACAAAGTAACGCAATTGCGAGGGACGCCGACATTTTTATCCCCTTATTTAAATTATAAAACCTCGGATACAACAAATTCAACATAACATAATGTGCATAATCTGAGCGAAAGTTGCCGCGATGGTCAAAAGCTGATATTTCTCCTTTTAATCCCTGTCAGATTATTTAAATTCCCACCTGCGAGGCTCTGTTATACCTTTTCCGGAGGGTTTTTTATTTAACAAAATAAAATATAAAAATATTCTCGTATTTGTTTTGGACGGCCGGAATCCTTTAATTTTCGGCACCGCTGCGTGACAGCTCGCTCACTGGACGCCTGCAGTTTTGCGCGCTTTGACAATTGTTTTTTTTTGTGCTAATTTTTTGACATACATTTTTTAATCCTTTTATCTATCTACTACCACATTAGATAATTTCATAATTTACATACATACGTAAGTGTGTTAATTAGAAACTGAAAAACAATTTGCAGTCTAGTTAAGTTTTATCGCCAACTATAGGAACTAAATTAAAAGAGTTTTTCCATCACAAAGCATCATAGAAAGACTGGTGATGAGTATGATATCGTTTAAGGAAAGAAAAGTAGCAAAGCCCCGGTCTGGAATGTAGCAAATGCGGGCTGGCTTTATCCCGCGACAGGGCCTGTAGTTTTATTTGTTTCATCCACTCAGAATTCTTTCCCTCACTCGGTCTGCTTTATGTAACTTTTTCGCGCACACTCGGAGCACGCAGTGTACCGCGAGAACGTTTCGTAATGAAAACAACTTTTTGAATTAACGTCGCAACGGAGTTTTTCCATTTGAGTCTGAATTGAAAATATAAAACATCTGCATCGAGCACAAAGTTATGCGAACCGAATAACGTCCCGTTTAAGCTTTGGACGTTTATAAAATTTGCTTTTTACTGAAATTTTATGCCATCAACAAAGAAAGGAACTCACGAGTCAGGTGGATTTTTTCGTAACAAGGACATTTTGTAACAATATAATATGTAGTCGCAGTCGGAATGGAGTTATTCAGAATATGAGATATTCATGGCTTTGTTTGGCAGTAAACAAAGAACTTTGGTATTTTAAAAAGAAAACGGAATTAAAAGAATATAACAGAAAGCTTTAAACCAATTAGTCCGTTAACCTTTTCGACTTAACGATGTGTAAATTGAAACACACGTTTCGGTTGTGAACGACACCTCCAATTGAACGAGCGGTTTGCAAGCGAGACCACAACAAGGCAACCGATAAATCACCCGCCAACTTCAAATAGAAATGTCATATTATTTCCACAAAAGATTTAACTCGAAAATAAATTATATTTTCCCCCTTTCCATGCCATTGTTCAACGACGTGTGGAAGCCGCACCATTCTCTGCGATATTTAAAAAACCATTAAGTGCACGCTTAGTATAGATATTTCATTGAATACTGTATCTATTAGTACGCTAGCTACATTAACAATGTATGTTTTCCTTTGTGATTAAATTCTCTAAACAATGATAAACATTTTATTATTTTGCTATGATCCTGTAATTATTTTTGTTTATAATTTTAGCACAGTCGCAGGAATAGTTAGTAAGACTTTAACTTGAATCAGTCTCTCATCAAAATTTGCGAAAAACCTGGAAGGTATACTCGTATTTCGATTGGATGTTAAAAACTCACTTTGCTTTCAGATGCAAAATGTAAATTTTGCAGTATTTTATTGAAATAGCCACTTTTCATAAATGTGCCAAGTGTTTTAATTTTTACGGGAGTTTGAGTTAAAAATACATGTTGCAGAATGCTTAAAATATTTTCAGTTTGAGTTCACCTATGCGTTATTGATCATGAAGATAAAATATATTATTTTAAACGGAGTTAAATATAATATTATTTCAATGGAAAAAGGGATTTGTATAAAAAAGGGATCTTCAAGTTTCCCGTTTGTATTTAAAAAGTCAAGAAAGGAGATGAAATAGTGTCAATATAAAGTGTCATAACTTTGAAATCTTAAAACTAAATACTCGAGGATATTCACACGTAGGTATTCTAAAGAGAACGATTGATTCAAATACAAGAAAAGCGCACACATCTTTCGCGAAATATATTTTTTGTCTCATGTGTTTAGAACAAAACTGGGAATCGCTATAAATCCGCGGTATTCTGATTTACCGCCGACTAAATGTTTGATTTGTGCTCGTAAATCGAGATGAGCGTTTGTCAGCGGCACAGCTGAACCGCTCCATTGCTGTTATTTATGAAAGCTATGCTTAAGAAGAACGTCGTTCCTACTCGTAAATCTTTTATTATCATTATCATTATCATTATCATGATACCTATTATTATATTTACGTCTATAATTATGTACACAGACTATAACTAACATTACGTTTACAATAATAATGTATAAAGTTAGGATAGTTTAGTTAGATTATTTTATAATTATTATCAGTGTAAAATTTTAACATAGGTAATTTAACATTAAACATTTAACATTTAGGTACATTAAGACGAAAAATAGACAATGTCCGGGTTATTAGGATATAGTTAAGATATCATCTAAAATTAATATACGCTTCGGACCATTAAACTTTATCGATTATTCTTTACATTTTGTTGGTGAATATATTATAATTATTATATTATTTTTATGATTTTTTTATCCTATGTATTTTAATTTACGAGCGTTACTTGCTTCTTTAAAAACCGCTTACAAAACACTTTCAAACGTATAGAATGTGTAAAACAGCTCTTGTTTCCAAGCTCTACAGGCAATTTAACATTTAATTTCAAACCGTGGAAAATGCATGCAGAATTTCCCGACGTGGAAAATAAGTATGCTCCGTTGGATCGTAGCGGTGAATTAGTGCAATAATACAAAAGTACCGAGTATAATTAGCGACTCGATTCAGACAAGTTGCTCAGCTGTGCGCGCCAAGCATTCAGTGTCGTATTAAATAAAGCTAGAGGACTCGCTGGTGGTCGAAATTTGACCAGAACTTATCATGTCTGAAATTGGAACGATAGGATTAGTATTATAGAATATGTTACAGTGACATCTATTTTATTAAAAGAGCAACTTACTCTTGGCATCACTGCGTTATCCATGTTTTAAATTATTAATGACTAGTGGACCCGCCGTCGCTTCGCTTCGGGAAACCTATGCCAAGACGAAATTAAAACTACGGTCGGCAGTATCTGGTAAAAAAACTTATTACCTGAAAAAAAATGTAATCTTAATACTTAAGTTGATTTTGAATAATTATACCACGTTATGCAAAGTCCTTACGCGTTTCAAAATTGTTAATGTGCAAGGCGATAAAGTCACGTGACTATATTAATTAACCCGCAGCGCTTCATAGTACGAAACCTTGTTTCAACAAAGACGTTTATATCACATTACCGCCCGCCCTTTTCACCCAGCTTAAATAACTTATCTATCTGCTTATTTTAACCAGATGACGTAAGTTATAACTTACTAAAAACTTAATTTTATTACATACCATTGCAGAGAAATGTCAGCTAAAATATAGTATGGTCATTAATTGTTCCTAGATCATTAATTGTTACTAGATGTAAGGGGAGAGACTAGCTACCTACGACACAGGGTATCCTAGTGTGGGAACTAGAGTGCTTATCATTAAAATTGTACTGATTCATTTTATTTTGTAAGAAACCTCTTTTAATACTTGCGACTGTCACCGATGTTTTGTGTGAAATAAAGTATTATTACATTGATTTAAATAAAATAAAAAAATTAAGGTGTTTGCAACACTTTTAAATCTTTAATACGTCTATTTTAAGTAACACTGTTCTACGTAAAGTGTCTGCTAAAAACCTAAAGGTATGACGTATGTAGATAGAATACTGGCAATGTGGATAAACTCGGTAAATACGCGGTTCGGACACGCCACCGTTAATATGATGATTTAAATCGGAAGCACGCGATAAATTCACCGCTCATCGCTTTGAATTCAAACAACACTCGCTACCAAGTTTTAAACAATCGCTCTATTGGAATGTGATATCAGTTTCCATCGCCTTTTAACTAAAAGCATATTGAAATGTTAGGTGCATGATTGTATGTTTACTGTAATTCAAATTAATATTGAAATATCTGCTCTAATATGGTACATAAACAAAACATATAGCTCGTGTAAGTTTTGTTTACGTTATGTAAAGCGGATAATTTTGTACTTGCATACATGTTAAAATCCAGCAAACGTAACAATAAATCAGTTAATGATGATTAGTCGACCCTTTTTAATGAATAATTTAACAGAAGAATACCTTATAACGTACAGGTTATGAGTAACATACAACCTTTGACAAGAAAATACTAGATACACACCAAGGAAAATACTTCGTTTTGCACTTCAAGATAAATTAAGCTCTTCACACTTCACCAAATGAGATTCTAACTTTATTCCTTAACGAAGTACACATCACAAATCTAATATTATATTGATAGCTTTGATTTGAAGCCGGCGCCCCTCGTCCGTTGCTTTTTGTTCGTTATTTATGGCGCTACAGATATCGATAGAGCCCGCGGCGTATCATGAAATATTAAACGCATTACAAGTGGCATATAGGCCGGAAGATGAGGTAAGAAAAACGTTCGCTATTTCAATACTGTTTGAAAGAAATAAGTGGATGTGGTGGCGGATTTAATTCAAATTATTTGGTTAGTTTCTTTACTTCTTCAAATTAATGGTTCACTATAGGATTCTATTTCTTTGTAACTGACAAGGCCTGAAGCATACTCTGCACCATGCTGCCCCAGTGTAAATTAGTGGAAGAACTGGGGACCTAATTAGTTAATCACATGAGTTAAATACTAATAACTTAATTAAGGTACAAAAAAAAACTTAATTAACTATTTCAAAATTAAAAATCCATTCTGCCATAAACCTAACTTTGTGAACCAATAAAAAAATAGATGATGTTCAACATCATTCTAATATTAATAAAAAAGACTACAGTATTTAAATATTCCAGTAAGCTTATAAAGCTTGTTGCACACAAGTTTTAACTTCACAATTATTTCGGTAACAGAAAGCTCAGCCATAAATTCGTACGAAGAGCAACGGCAAAGTTCTCAGTACCCGCAATAGTATCTCTTTTACGAATCACACAAAAGTTTATTCGTTCACTTTATCGCAAACACTGTGAGCACGTTAGCGAAAATGATTTATACGGTTTATCATAAATAAGTTACTCTGATTCAAAGAACTATTGCGAAGTCTCCCTCGTGGTGTGAGTGCATGCAGGAAATTACATTTTTTATATTAAACTACTGTTATATTGTATCGAAAATTTCATTATATTAAATTATTTTTGTTTAGTTTTAATCAAACTGATAATGTATATCAATCAATCACAATTTATAATTTAAAGAAACTTTATTCATTTTAATAAATTCAACTAGTGACTTATACAATACACACTTTTAAATACTTTTTATTTATACCTTCGGAATACATAATATTTAAATACAAGATTCTTCCTATAAAAAAACGAATCGTTTTTTCGATTGATTCAATTGAAGAAGGTACACTACGAAAATGAATGAATGAAGGTAAATGAATACCGTGCGCACTTCTTTCAAATTATCTACCTTTTTTACTATAAATGCTAAAACAAAATACATTATACTATCCGAAAAGAGTTATCGACACAAGTGAGTAATAAAGTATCGAGTTTTCCTTCGAAATATTTCTAATATGATTGCAATCTACATATTATTCCAATAACTGGATTTTCGGCGAGCCAATATCGCTTGGGAGTGAAGTGGCCGACCCTCGCAGAAAGCCGGTAAGTTTTTACCTTTTATTGTTTTATTTATAACTTTGTGATTGATGACGGCTGACTCTAACTTGGCTTCATAAATATTGAGTCGGGCGCGAACTCACGCCACGTGATAGTTTAGGGATGTAATACTTTTTGCAACCGCTTTTTGCGTATACGTTTCTTTATCGCATTTGCTACTGCTTTATAGCCTGGCTTAGCTTGATTATGGCTTCCTAAAGTCACCTAAAAATAAGACTTTTGTTTCAGGACATTATAAACAAAAAACAAATAAATATGATAGCTCTCATTACCAGGTCAAATTCAATTTATTTCTTCCGTTTTAGGAGCTCAAAGTATTCTTAGCAAACGTCAAAAACTATACATAATAATATAAATTACAATACAGTAGATATTTTATTTAATGTCTCACTCTAGATGGTTATCATTTATTTATTTAAGGGTAAAATGGTTTGAATTTTGATGCAAGATTCGTGCAGAGTGACCACAAATAGTGCGTTATCAGAAACAATCAACAGGAAACCCGCACCACGGCGATGGCCACGCTGTAGCGCTGCGCCGGACAATTCAATTTGCATAAGCATTTGTCGTTATTGTTTCACGATTTTTGGTTACCAATGAAATCGTCGGGAAAAACAAAAACCGTGGTTTCCATGATTCCATTGAATTTTCATTTCACTGAGTGTATTGTATTTTACTCATGTGTATTGCATTTATATGCCGTTAAGTTTGCAGTTAATCTATTATTTTATATTACTGCAATAAGATTTTTTGGTACAATTTTCTGAAGAGTAGAAATGATCAATAAAATAATGACAATTATATGTTAAAAGCAAAACATCATTTAATTTTATGGGGAATACAACAGTTGATACTACAGTTATTTACATAGCTAGATCCTTATACGGACTGTAAAGTGAATGACATAAATTCTCAGGTAGGGTTGTAAGAATAAACGAGGCTACTCCGTTATCTAGCCGAAGGTAACATGACAAAAACGTTTCAGAATACGATAGGGCGCCGTATCTCTTGAATGAGTACCTCCATAAAGAGACATTCACAAAGAGACGTCCGCGCGGCCCGACGGCCGATAGCACAATGCGGCAAACGACGCCGGCGCTTCCTGTTCCGGCCGCGGCGCCACCGTCGCGTAGATTTATGCGCGTCGCTTCCTCTTGCCATATGCGTGCCCGTCTACCCTCCCACTCATTTACACAAAACTCGAGTTTTTCAAGCACCTGTGTTGTATATGAATGCCATAGCGGATGCCGGCTTTTTGCCGTTCGGTTTTCATTTTCCATGCACACGAATTTTCTCTTTGGCGTTTTGTAGGCTCATTACACGTTGCCTGAGTAAAAACAAACGTTAATAGAGTACTACTGTGACGTAATGTTAAATGCTACTCCCGTTTGATTTTTGAGTTGAGATTTCAACTTAGGTAATTATTTGTAGGTACATTCAAATCAGTCAACTAAGCCTTCATTTTAAAATTTTAAAACTGCACGTAGTAGCTGTTACTAAAAAAACTCTAGAGCTAATTACACAAGAATTTGTATCTATTAATTGCGTGTATTTAATGTATTAGCCAATCGAAGATCTTTTATTAATATTTTGATGCATGAAATTAGTAGGTACTAGTTATGAGCATGTCTCTAACTTTGATCCTTCATTACACATTTCCTACCAAACCTTAGCTGACGTTAACTTAGTGTCTTTGTCTGCTTACATGGAGGGAACCAGGTGGGTGTAGGGTGTAGAGGGGGATTTAGAAATTCCAACTAGCTTTGTGAATCAATCAGGAATTAATTGTAGCCCCTCGATTGAAGTGGAGTTGATTCATACTTGTTAGCTCGATGAACCGATTCTGATTTTAATAACACATAGTTCAGGGAATCGTATTGTGTACGTTATCAGTTCGATTTGATTCCAGTATTTCTCATTTGATTTGATTTCCTGTTTGTAGAAATACCTGTCATAGGTAATGGCTAGCTTTAATATAAAATTATTATTCACTTTTATTTACGCATCTGATGATAAGCTTTACACTATAGATTCATTACTCAAGAAATAAACAAAAAACCTGACTACTATTTTTTTTGGACTTGGTTGTACCGTAATAAAAAAAAATATACCTTTTACTTATGTCACTCTCACAGTAGAGACGAATCAAATGACATCTCACACGTTGAAATCCGGCGACCCGTTTGTTTTGTAGGCCGTGTCATACATACGATCATAAAAACATTACCTTTCTAAGCCACTTGGGTAAAAAGCAAAAATAGCCTTAGGACGTAATCCGAAAAACACAACTTGTGAACGTACTAAAGTCTTTAAATAAAAACTTGTGCTAACGTTGCATTATTTGAGAGCGAAGCCGGCCAGTTTCACAACTTGTTGGAAGTTAGAAAGCTGAAACTTTATAACTGTACGATTGTTTAGATTCAGAAGGTTCCCGACCAACGTCAAAGGGAAAGTTTCAAGTGGTTTGCAATACACCGTTTGTACCGGTAAACGGCGACTATTGTGAATAGCAATTAATGAAACCCAATTTAATTAGACTTCGTATTATTAAAGTTTAGTATCTCATTTCTGCCTTTAAAGATCATTTCACGTTTAAATATTTCTAAGCATTATAACTTGTTATAGCGTAGAAATGCTTACTAATCAATCAAGCCCACATATAATAGTCATTAATTAATAGAAGAACAAAAACCCGGCTGCTAAAAACCATTTTTGAGAGTAAAGAGTGCTTTAATAAAAAATATATATTACTAACAGTGACGAATCATATAACAATTCACTCTAGCATGCAAATAATGAACGTACATACAAACGCTGCAGAAACAGTACGTTTTTTTGACGCAGAAGTGTAAAAAATAATTCCTAACAAAATATAATTAGGTGCGGTGCATCTGCAGCAGACGTATAAGTGCAATTTGGCACTCATCAAATTAAGTTCAATTGACGAGTATGTCTGAACATTCCTAGGATCGAATCGTTGTTAAACGACCGCGTAATTCGAACTGTGTCGCCCAACTTCTCACAAAAGGATACCTTTCTGTCTGTAGTCTTGTCTGGATAATAAATATATACGACTACTTATAAATGGGTATTTAGAATGTCTTTTGAGAATAAGTATGTTTATAAATTAGTCATTAAAACTTGGGTTTCATACCTATTTAAGCATGCGTGTATTAAGTGTGTGTACTCACATACATATTTGTTTGTATAGGTTATACCTAGGAGTATAGTATAGGTTGACACACTACAACACAACACACTACAAATATTTTATTGATTACTTTGGTACCTAAAGATTATGGTGCTTTATTGATTGGAACTCTAATAACATTAAAGACCATCGGTTTACTTGTCATGCATTCTCAACTGCAAGGATTTGTCTTTTTGTCATGTTTATTAATTTTTACGAATAAACTCACACAAGGGCACTGGTACCTACATATTAATATTATAGACGGGTCATTATAGGATACCCTCGTGGAACACATGAATCGTAATTATTCTCGTGTGCATCGCAGCACTTTGACGGATTCTGTGGAGATAATTGCTTAAGTGGGATCTCACTTAGCCCTCAGTATCGTAGGGAGTTGGCCCTTTCGCCAAACTCCTTACGCGCAAGATAAGCGTTGTTTATTGTTCAACACCAAATCTCCTTCGGCCTAAGATAATACGATTAGCATTTGTAATCTTAGTGTTCTCTGACCGTAGCGGAGGTCTGTTGACAAACATTGGAGGATTATAATGTCCGGCGTCGTACAAGTATCTACTTCAAAGTAAGTTAAGTAATGATTGAGTATAAGAATTGTTTTATTACTGTATCCACAAAATAAAACTAGAGGACATAACTCATTATGCGTAAAATGTAACTTGTCTGTTTCTTCACCAAATAAACTGAAACAATGCCAAAGCTCAAATTCATACATGCCTGCATTATTCTTATAAAGGGACCCAAACTTAAACCATTTGCGTCATAATAATAGTTATAATTTCGTGTTTATGTTGTTTTTGATATACCTACAAAAACAAATTACGAACCTCTTTATTTCTGTTTGTTTTAAATTACGAGTATATATTAATATCACGTAGAAGCAAAGGTTATATTACATGTAAAGACAATCTAAGGCATCGCGAAGTTTTAGACGTCTTTGTTTATCAAGCAAAGTTGTTAATGTATGTGAATTCTTAATCGCTCGTTAATTATTCCGACAATGAAAATAGACGTGAGTAAGAAACTTGAAAGAGGGTCTTGACGGGTACTGATGGCTTCTCTAAGATCACATACATAATTTAATCTCATCTTTATGCAAGGAATTTGTTTCACGAAACTTATCTCGGCTTATGTATCAGACATGCTTATATAGCTACTGTGTACGCTGTGCTTTATAATTGAAATTAAGTAACCTAACAACATTTTAAAATAAATAGCCGAGAAAATAACAAACGAAAGACTTCAAAATGAACGCTACGGACTGCTATGGATATTTTCATCAAAAGAATTACAACTGAGGAGTAATTTTATTAGACCTCAACCCATTAACGGCCTTCTCCTCAGCACAGGTCTATCCTCATAGCTAAGAAAGCCCAGAGCATATTCCGCCATATTGCTCTATTGCAGATTCGCGTGGGTGTCAGTGGCCAACCCAAGAAAGAGTTAATGCAGTCGAATTTTAATATTGTATTCATTAATCGTTATTCCCCGCTACATAATTCAAAGCGTGTCTCTAACTAGCCCTAGCATCACTCCAACTACAGAAAGCCAATCCGCAATAATTTTCAGTCAAATCTGACGTAAACATGACCGATATTCACCACCAATTTGCATGTCCGTTACCTCTGTGAATAAATTAAAGCCACCTGCCCTTAGGTTGAAGCCTCTATGAATATGTAAGACAATGGCTTCCAAATCTTAGTCTCCAATTAGAAGGGGTCATTAAGTCTACGGTTGATTACACCTACAAGACGAGGGACGAATTACTGAAATAGTACCCGCTGTGGAACTCATTGGGGTGATAGGTATTGCGTTTAAATTTATGGCACATGGTAATAAATTTTAAATGAACTAACCCTTTCATTTGATAACGAAGTTATTATATTTTTTTAATTCATAATTTTATGTCCTCTAGAAGATGGATAGTTAGCCAAGAAAACAGCCGAATAGGCAACCATTAACGTGATTTAGTCTTAAGAAAATCGCATTAAAGTCAAACCATCCATACATTTAGGAGCTACAATGCAACAATCACAATATCTTTATATAGCTTTTTTACGTCAGGGTTAATAAACATATATATATGTACATAACGTAATAACGGATTAAAACTTAAAACCAGAACCGACCTTTTTTAGTTAGCTTAAAAAGGCAACCTATCTCGGGTTATCTAAACCGGATTGATTACCGAGCGGTCAGTTTCCGCTTCCGGGCAGCACTTAGTCGACGGTCACCATAATCTGGTTACGATGTTTAATCGATTCGGCCGCGAGCTGTAAGTCGATACGAGCATCGTTTAACTACGCTGTTAATTCTCATCGTACGAGTACCTATGTCTCTCGGGCAAATTGAAAAATTATAATATGAGTGGTCACTGAAGTATGCGATGGGTGGTACGGGTTCAATATTATTATGAGATTCGTAATTAATCAAATGAATTTGACTAAATATACCGTTTGTTAATAATAATAAACATTTCTTTGATAGATGCCATTAGTGGACGCAAAGTAAGCTGATACTCGTAGTTATGGCACAACATGTTGTCTTGTTATATTTTACACATGTTTTGAACGCATTATATTATGACACCAGATATAATTTTGGGTCAATTTCAATGGTTACCGCGACACTGACATGACTCATCAATCAAACAAACGATTTGTTTTATCAAAACCTTTAACTAATTTTTTTGCGGCCTTGTTGAAATTTTGAAATAGGATTATTCATCAAATCTAAAAAGCAAGATGTCGCCATGCGTTTTATAACGAGCTCATTATTCCGGCGTGTGAGCGGTGTGAGCCCACCGTGTCTAGTGGCCGCCATAAATACGCAAAGCAAACACGCCGTGTGTGCGCGGCCTAAAACAACACGCGTTTGCACCAGCCACTGAATTTGTTACTGTCGGTCAAACGCTGAGTCAGTGCAAACGACTTGTACTGTCGGCTACACAAATCGTATTACCCTAATAATATTAGAATTAAAATGTTTGACATTTTAATAAATTACTAACTATACAGGATTGCAAAATAATAACGCGCGTAGAACGAAAATCGGATAGCAAACCTGTTACTTATTAACTTTTATAAATATGGTTGATTATGATATCTTCAAAATCGTGCTAAAGCACATTATAAAACGTTATAAAAAATATATTACATATTAATAATGAAATAAAATATATTTAAATGACTGTTACCTATGCATGCAAGAAAGCAATAACAGATGCAATATTGATGAATATTTATTTTGCCTCGAAATGCCCTTTTGTACTCGAATGTACCAAACGTGACCATGCGTAAACAAGTAAAATGGAATGGTAAAATGTATTTTATATATTTCATATTTTATTTCGCACAATTAAAACAACGAATTAATTTTGTTCTATAGAGATATTAATTTAACAGATGTTTATCTATAGCCAAATAATATTGTTTTAAATCAAATGGGGGCCCTTTTAGAAGGTTTATATTTAACGGTCTGATTTTATTAGGGTATTTAAAAAATACAATAAAGTGAGAATACTTTATTCATAGATTAAACTATTGTTTTAAAGGTTTACACTTTTATGAGTGTTTCTTTCTTTTTTTAACGATAAAACAGAATTTTCAAAATGGATAATACCAACTTTTTTGAATTTCAACGTTCAAATAAATTTAATTTTATTGATCGTTTAAACCTTTTAAAACAGTAGTACTTAGCAGTATATTCAGCCGGCCATCTTAAAGTACAATTCCGAAGAACACAGCAAACGACAGACTTCAGCGGAAGACAGATAAACTTTGTCGCAACGACAACTTAGGTACTTTAACAATTTAGGTACTCTGTGGTTTAACAATTTTTAACTGTTATTATTATAAATCACTAGAATAAAGGTGCTCATAGATTTGTAATCGAACTTCGCTTTGATAAGTTCGTTTGATCATCAATTCTTGCGACAGACGTTCAAATGTACATGATTAGACATTCCGCAAATACAAGTAGGAATTAGGTATAATGTCGATGTCGACGTAATGTGAGGGAGCCAATAGGCAATACGACCGACGCCTAAACAAACAATCGTTACAGACGCGGACGCGACGTGTTCGGACACGACACGGACACAAGATCGCTCATCCGTTTGTTTACTGAAACTTGTAATACGTTTACGTCGAATACAAGCTCAAATAAGCTTGTATTTTATGGTTTCTACAGTTGAACAAGGATAAAAAGAACTTTTAAACGTTTGTTTTGATTTCTTCGCTAAACAGTTTTTGATAACTGTGAAGTTGCTTATCAGTAAATAAGGTGAAGGTGCTATTTACTTAAGAGTATTGCGCACAATCAAAAACGCGCGTCAAAACAGGTCGTGTGCTAAGACCTTTAGGTAGCGATAACTATAAACTTTTTGCTATTACCTGCTACTTGTAAAGATTGTCCTTTAGTAATATTATTTAAAAACAATTCTACACTGCATAATGTTTAGAATTCAACGTGGATTCGCGCCGAGCAGTCGTGTTGTCGCGACCATGACGAACTGCAAGCACGTGCGCTGCAGTCGAATGCAGTTGCTGTTTACACATTTTAAAACATTAAACAATCTATAAATACACAAACTATAACCCGAAGTTACTAACAAAAGTTAATAATATGAAATGTTATTTGAAAGTGTTAATTTATTCCTTTCAATTGATACCCAACTTGGAATTATTTAGTATTTTTTTTTGGTTCATTATACCTTCTAGAGGCCACATTCAATTTATCACACTCAGCACACACCCAGATCAGAAACAGAAATTAAAATTCACAAAAACTTTAGACTTGCTGGGAATCGAACCTAAGACTCTTGAAGAACACCAATTGTGTCATAGGGATGAGTACTATATGTATAGAAAACGTGAAGTCTAATAACGATCTAAATTATACCAAACAAATAAATATACGCAACGTCCTATATCAGAACTCTGGTCTCCCTTGAGACTGAAACTTTATCAAACTGACCCTTAACTTAACCAGTAAATACTGAAGCCGCTCAAACTATCAAAAACTTAAGCACTATTCCCACTTGTGGAGACCCCTGTTTATAACAAGAACAACTGACCGGCTGTTGTTAACCCCATCTCGTCTGTAAACACATTAATTAAATGAGTTTTCCATGTTTAATATGTCGCTTAGTTACGAGGTAATGTGACATGAGCTTTATTTTATGTCACTACACCGAAATTAGTATATCGTCGATAATTTTCATTTACAATTATTAGGGAAACTAAAAAAGTGGACTGCTGTTAAAGAAAAATATAAACCATAAAAACAAATTATAGGCTACGTGACTCTTAAAATGGAGACAAATCCATTGATAACTCATTTATTGAAATCTGTCAAGCCGTTTGTGCTGTAAAACGGACCACAGAATAAAACATACATACATTAAGCCGAAAACCATTGCCCTCCTTCTGATGGAGTCGGGTAAAAAAATACTAATACCGACGTATTTCACGAACAAAATGTCGGTTACAATCGTAATTTCAACCGTAGAATAGTTCCTGTAGCACAGACAGATAATACAGACAAAACTTAGATGTATTTGAGTTAATATTAATCTGCTACCTACTCGTAAAGCTAACAGTGGGAATAGTTCACAAAGCAGATCTCAGCTTATTCAAACTTTCATCCTGTCAGGTATAGGTAGAGCAGAAGTTATCCGTTTAGCGAAGTCTCAAGTTATACAGACTGTATCGACTATAACAGATTCTGCACCCCAGCACTGGCAGAGCCACTCACAAATTCAATTAATCATAGTTAAGATTAGTTCCTCTTTGACGATTTTGCCAGACGTGACTGTCTTGCTTAATGGCGATTCAATATCCAGTTTGTACTGGTTTCTGTGATTGATTTATGTTAAAGAAGTTATAGAAGTAGAGACTAGAGGAACCGTTATGTTGTCGAGTTCGATTATAATTGTCTGAATTAAGATACATCGGATCGTACAAATACGTTACAGTATCAAGAAAGGCACCTATTGTTAACGTCATCAAGGAAGTTTGTAGTATAATACCATTACGACAAGAAAACTGAGACTGCATGAGTATCTTTTTACTTTTTGAATTAAAGGTACTTTGTAACAAATATTATGCACAAAATGTATCATATAGTTCTTAAGGTATGCCAAATTCTATCGATTGCACCATATCTCTAATTTATTAATAAGGTCTAATTAGTAAGGAAAAAAATGAATGTAAGAAAATATGGATCGTTTTGGTACAGTAGAACGTAACCACAGAAGTATAGGAACATTATTTGGATAATAAGGTAGACGAAATAATTTGTGTTTTACGAAAAATGCTAACGCAAGCAAAGTTTACCAATACATTTCTTGTGAACCCTAACAATCAATGAAAAAACCTACCTACCGCTGAAACTACTAAGAAATTCACTAACTAGTTAAATAAGCCGATATTACAAAATATAGATAGTGGTAAGGAATTCTTGGCAATTACAAAGTTACTCCAATTTTCCGTAGCCAGTGGCCAAACTAGAGGCTAACAAGTTAATGCGACCCGGATCCGACTGCCCGCCGGGAATCGAACCCGGACGCTCGTAAGTAGCAGATTTATTAAGAGGCTACTCCTAACGGTCCGGGATCCAACGTTGAAATTAAACCCAGCTTTTGTTTTCTACTAAGCCGTCTGAGGTCGGGTTTGTCTGATACTGATTTTGCACAGTATGGTTAGAACGGAGAGTTCGTTTATTATTTGTTTATGAAAACGAATGGGAATTCAGTTTTTGTATATATTTATTAGTCGGTTGCTTCTTTTATTATTTTATGGCAAACCAGCAAAAATCAGGATTGTTTTTATTTTTTTCAGATCGTCAGTTATTACGATTTTTTACAATTCTAAATTCGAAATTCAGTCATAAGTGTAATTTGAACGACGAATTTTTAGATACTTACTTGTAAAAATTTTATACTTATTCTCCATCTATATTATGGTTTTAATCCAAAAAATGCTTCCTAAGCATTGATATACTATGTAAAATTGTATAAGGGGTTAAGAGTACCAAAATTAAATGTATAGACCCAAATATCGTAATAATATATCTCTTTAATATCAAATGAAGTTACGACGTCTGTCAGCATTCTATTTCAAATCAAGTAGTGACATTACCTCCAGTAATTGAATTGTTTCACAGGAAATTAATACGATGATAGCGAGCAACCTATTTCTTGCATTGTCTTACACAATCGTTTAGAGCCCATTCACATATCACGACACGACCATACGACATCACACGACAAGAAAACAAATGATCGAACATCAAAATCGTGAAACTTCTAGTATTTGCGCTATGACTATAATATACTTTAACTACTATAAGAACAGTAATAATTATATAATTTAACAAATAAAATACAGCAAGAGTTCATTTAATGACTACTTTTCAAATCCTTTCAACATTTCAATAACAATTCAATCAATTTTAAGATCCATTTATGAAGTTATGTTCAAGTCTAGAAGTCGCTCGAAATTTACGCTGATTTTATATAATAAATTTTCATGTGTAGTAATAAAGTTTCTAGTGTAGTTAGATAATATAGATAGTGTCTACTTATCTATATTATCTTGTTTCAAGGATATTATTAATTAATTGTTGAGCTGTTACAAACTATACTGCATTATATTATTGTTAGGCAAACTGAGATCAATATTGAACCGGGTTTGTTTACCTACTTGCTTGTTATAACTTGTTGTGTTTTAGTTTTGATAGCCTTCAGTGGCCGAGGTACGTCTTTATTAGCAACTATTGATCTGATTTGTCCTAATTAAAATAATATGTTCGTTTTACTCAAAACGTATACGATGACGTACCTATAGTATAGAAAATTTTGTTAACATACCAAAGGGCCATAGGCTAATAATTTTGTTAAAATACTATTTTTTTTTCTCAGTCCTTTTTTTGTATTTCCACTGATAATTAAAAAATAATAGACAGAGCGGTCGTTTACCATTGCAACTAGTTATGAAACGAACAAAAATCTGTCACACGCTCGCCATAAACTACCTACATTTTTTTAATTTTTGTTTGTCTGTCTGTCTGTTTGATCCGGCTAACTCTGAAATGGCTGAACCGATTTTGACGTGACTGACTTTCACTGGCTGATGTAGTAAGAAGTAACGTAACTTTTTTTACCTTCGTTTCGGCATTAGTTTACCGAAGCGAAACGAGGGCGGGTCTACTAGTCATAAATATAGTAAGATAACAATATGAATATAAGCAAATAACGCGACCGCGAGACATTTGTAAGTCGAGGATACCTACAACAGGAAACCGTTTGCAGTTCCGCTCGCTCTCCGCTAGTATTTCACTGAAAATTTCGTTAAAAGAAATACTTCCCGTTCTATTCTTAAACTTTCCTTCGGTACTGTTTTCATTTGAAATAACTCTCAGTGGTCTCGTAAAGGATTGCGGTGATTGTTTTGTAAAATGAACAACGGGAAGTCAGGTAAAGTTTATCACAAAGAGAACGCGTTACAATTTTATTATTGTTCAGCTATTGATTAAATTATTATTGTTATTACTATTAACAGGTTATTAGTCACTGTTATATGGCTTTGTAATTTATCTACTTAAATGCTAATTAATTAATATCAAAAGTTTTAAAGAATTTAAAATTTCATCTATTTAGAACTTACCTACGTTTTTACTTTTATGACTTTTTAATTATATTCAAAACTTACGATCTATCCATGTATGAACTTATTTATAAAACAAAATAGATTTTAACGAACTAGTCTTATATTTAATTGGATACAATATAATCTAAAATTTTACTATAACTTGTAATAAAAAACATTTTATCACTTGATATTACATTCAGCTCTCTCGATAGCCAATAGTCGACGGTTGTTCCTGAAATTTTAATCCAGTAGTGAATATTTCAATATTACATGTAAATCGAATCGTAAAATCGTTTCAATATCGTTCACTTTATACCGCTGTTGAAGGGAATACACACTCAACGTATAATCAAATACCGTGAAACGTCACTGGCTGGTTGAAATAGAATTTTTTCGCTCTTAAAAATTGCGATCACGTTTCTAATATAGTGAAAACAATATTCTAGTGACCGGGTGATTTCTGCACAGATGCTTGCCCTTTTGATATTATTTCGGTAGGTAGGAACATTGTCTTCAACTTCCAAATATGAGTATGCCGGAATGGTTCTCCTTTACGAGTCTATGACAAATATATGTATTAAATTTAATTGATTTTTACTAAACCAAATGTGAAGTTTTTTTTTAAACAAACTTAAAAAGAATAAGAAATCTTATAGTATTTTTCCCCTTTCTTTTTCTTCTTCTTTTATTAAAGCACTTTTAAGAAACGGAGTAGATTCAAATAATTAATGAGCATAAGTGTATCATTGATACCTACATGAATCAATTATTTAAAATTTAGAATTTTTGAAAACCTATGTACCTATGTCACTATTTAAAATCTATATTATTACAAGTGGAAAGTATGTACACAAGTAAATTTTAAGCGCAAGCACTATTTTTTCTACAGAAGCACGCTCAATATCATAATTTGATATCGCGTAGATTCGCCGGCGTCGCGTATTTAATACTGCGAGGGGTGTTTGAAATACCTCGCATCGATACTGCGATATAAAAAACACATTAATCTGTACTTATCTCGACGATATTATTTAATGACGCGTCATTTCGCGGTTATTTGTAGCAGTCATGCGGGAATAGATGTTCGATCGTGCATGTTTAGATAAAGCTAATATTTTTATATTTTTACGTCGTGTATAACGTATATGGAGGTAAAATTGAAACTCAACGTACATTGTAGATAAAACACTAATAAATCGTTTTTGTTGTCCGTTTGTTCTAAAACATTGCTTCGCTATTATAGGTCGTATTTGCATGAAATATAAAGGTGACCGCATACATAGTTTCCCGTTGTTTATGGCGGTCAACGAACGTGGTCGTTTTGTTTATTCTCCCCTTTCGCATTCCTGACTTAGTTCCTTTATTGTCTTACTTTCAGCTTATGACGGTGGATAAAGCATATTTATTATACACGGACAAAAGGACGTTGCAAACTCTGCTATGAATTCGCTTTGGAAATAGTTTCGTATTACGACGTTTGAAGTTCTACAATGCGAGAGACAAAAGGTAGTGTGTTGTTAGAAAAATAATTTGGACTATTATTGTCCTGACAAACAAAGTGATTTTGCTTGTTTTATAATCGACTTATATTTTCTTACCTATTACAAGACTTTCCGCGACGTTAACTTATCATATTGTTACT
>LGAG01000797.1:443345-473862 GCA_001278395.1 Lerema accius
TTTGGTGAAATGTCTAGCAACTGCGTACGTCTAACAGTTGGCAACACTGCTCACTATTGATAAATAGCGCAGTTGAAATACCTTTATGGAAAATTAATTATTATTTTTTTGCTTCTAAAAGTTACTGCACACTTAACCAACCACTTGTAATAAATTTTTCGTAACAAGTGATATTCTTTGTTTTACAATGCAGAGTTTGTTTTATTAAATTCCTTTATTTATAAAACAAAAACTTTCATTTTCAACGTAGTTTTTGTGAATATTTAATCATGAATGTAATATTGAAGAGATAAAATTACTTACATATTACTGGAAAAGTGTGAATAACATGAAAATGGGTAAGTTCTGTTACAAAATTTACGTAAAAATGCGTGCTAAATAATACAAGTTAAAAAAATACTGTATTCGTATAGATACGTATTGTTATTATTTTCACTATCCGCAGTTAGTTCAACTCACAAACACAAGTATCCACCTCCGAGTTCAGAAGTTAGCGAGCTATTTACTATTCCCCACACATTGTCATTCGGCAATAACACGTCGTGGAAGTAATTAATAAGGCTAATATGATTAGTAGTTGTTTGCCCCGAGTTAGTGTTTGTCTTAGCGTGTTTCGCAGACGCGGAACTGCGGTGTTTGCAAGTTCATTGAGGGACAAATTTTCACTACACTTACTAAACTTAGCTGGTTATTAGGTATACCTTAGTCTTAAGTTAGTATAACTTATGACAACGTGGATGGTATACTCTGTACTAAGGTATAGGTACCCACTCAGAATGTATTTACACAGATATTGCACACAAACATTTTAACCCAGTTTTTTTTGGTCTCAAATGACTTCTTAACTTGGGAGTGATAAGAGAAAAGGTTAAATGAAGCAATAGTGTTATTTTGCCTTATAAAGCTTACCTATAAATTTGCTCAAAGATTCATGCTTCTAGCAGTTACAATCTAAAGTATTGATGCAAAATTTGTCTTATAAAGAGAAAGGTATAGAGCAAAAAGTTTATAGGCACCAGTAAATTTTGGGTAATTGATTTTCGATTTTATTATATTTTGTACAAATTCGATTATGCTACCTCCTGTTCAACCTATGACTATGAACAGAACAGTAGAGTACGTCCATTTCAATCTTCGCATCTCAGTTTGCGAACTATCTGACAAAGCCAAAATACAACATTAATTACAGACGCTCAAGCAAGATTACTCGCAGCCAACTATATTTCACGAGTGGCAAGACTAGTTCGGGAATTAAGCTACAATTAAATGGTCGTAAATTTCAAGTTTGGGTCGGGTCACTTCGGGGAGCTTGGTGGCAATTTATCAATTATTTACGGCACTCGGGTCCCGTAGTGTGCCCGGTCTGCCGTCACCTGCCAACGGTCCAACTCTCCGATTTGTTTGCCGAACTATCTGTTGAGAGTTAATGCACGTTTGATATGAATATATTCGTATTCCCTCTCAAAATTTATTGTCTTAGAATCTGGGGTAATTAATTAGCGTTAAAAGATACTGCTGTTATAAAAGTTAATGAAATTAATGGCAATACTTGATTACTTCTTCGACTTTTATAATGCCTAAAATATACCAAATTTTATCTACTTGTAAATTTTATCAGTAGCTCCTTCAGCGCGCACATATTGGATAGCAAGATATAGAATAAAAAAAAGTAAAAAATCTATATAATTTCATGTGTAGATTTAACAAAGTAATGTCATGTAAAATACCAAAAAAAAAGTACGCAAACTTGAGGACAAAGTTATCCAAATTTTGCAGCTTTATAAGGATTATACTGGTATGTAACTATTGTCCCAACACAACGATCAGTCACTTAGCCCACGTGGGGCCGTGACTTGCGGTCGACACATCGATCTGTGTCGTTGACAGTTAGACCGCAGTCTTCCCTACGGTTCCTGACACTCAGCTGGGATCTCCGAGCAAACTTCTGAAGACGTCTGGCAAAGACGAAACAAACATTTTATTTATAGCACATCGTAGCTGTTACGAATTTCGTCTTAACAGTTCATTAGTTATGTATAACGGCTTTTACTACTTTATAAGTTTTATCTAAATCGGTTTAGTAGTCACTACATGGTAGTGCAGTATGTAGGTTATAAACGCACTACGTAGCGTCGTATCGCATACCTATATATATATACTTGGCAATTCCTTATTTATAATTATACGTACGTTATATCGTGCAATAATAAATATATTTCGATAACTCTAAAGGTTATAGCTGTTAATCAAACTACATTATATATTTACGTATTTAATTGTACGAGTTTTAAATATAAAACTATTTAATTAAAGGCCACTTCCTCCCCCTGTGTAATAATGTAATTAAAACAGTTGAAATGAAAGCAGATATTTACCGATTCACCTTTAGCGAATATGCGTTTGTATCGATACGTAGAATCGAATATAATTGAGTAAAACAATTTTAATTACTCGCTAAAATTTCTTCATAGGTACTCGTATTTGCGATACACCGCGTTGTTCTGCAAATTCCCTATCTGTTAAACAGGGGAATCGAGCTTATTATTTAATAGATTGGTATTACAACGTGTTTGTTTGTGTGTGGTAGCTTTAAGCTAGTCTGAGTTTTTCATAGCTTTTTGACAGTTAGAAGCAAACCGATTGCTGTAAAAAATAGCAGTAATTAGCTACATTGAACTAGCTTCTTGTCCTAAGACTGTACAAGGAACGTCTACTTACAAGTTTTCTGCTTACAAATCATAAACGTTATAACTAATATTCATTCCCTAATTAATGACATCGAGACAGACTTAGATACAGTCATTAATATTTCCAGAACGATACGAAAATACGTTCAAAAGTGAGTTTGAGAATGAAAGTCTTAGAGCGTTGATCTGTTCGCGACAGGCTCCTCCCTATATAAATAGCTCTCGCTGAAGCCGTCTTAAGCCTTTTGTTCACTAATTCCTTAGATGAACACTCGACGCTGCGTACACTGTGACTTTTATTAATTCATTTATTTACTATTATGAGAGTTAAAATTTAATCCTACTCATACCTATTATTACATCTATAACCTATTCTTACCTACAACGAAGAAACGAATGAAAGCCTACGTAATCTAATGAAATCAACCTCTGTCGGTTTTACAAAAAATCCATAGGAAACAGTCAAGAAGAAAATGTGACGTAATATGTTGTATTACTGAATTGTAGTGGTAGGTAGAAAATAACATCTAAATGTATTCATGAAAAAAGACTGCTAACATAATTGCAATCTAAAAAGTAGTATCTGCAATTATGAAAAAATAAAAATTACCTTAATCTATTATTACATATTTGCCTCCTAGATATAGGTTAGTTATGTTATAAAAAGGTTATATTATTGTGAATTTGTTGTCTTCGAAAGTGTACCCATCAGATTTCTAGAATATTTCACCAGTAAAATGCTAAGTGTAAGGCTACATTTTGTTAAAAAAAAAACAATCATAAACACAGCCGTAAGAATCAAATTACAATATTTGTTATTTTAGATAGTGTCGCAAACTGTACGAGCACCAAATCTGTGTATTGTCTTGACGTCATCAGTCACGAGGAGTGAAAATTGTAACAATACCGGATTAACAGTTGACGCCTTTATAAATATTCATTTTGAGAGTATTAACTTGGAGGGCCGTTTGAACAGAGTTTTGTTTATGCGACAGATGTGTTGTTCAGAGTTTCAGCGGGAAATTCACAATATTACGTAACTTAATAGGTACTTAATTGTCTCTCTTAAAGACAATTTCGAAATAAGTAGGTATATTTCTTTTGTTAATTAGGTTTTAGAGCTCGTTTTAATCTGCCTATTTCTATGTATTATCTCCTTTTATTAATGTTTGGGAGTAGATATAATACGTAACTTTTTTACACTCAGGTCTTTCTTAAACATTAAACAAAATCAGAGTTCAAAAGACACTCATAATCATGTAGTAGAAACTCATTGTACTCTCAGTATGCTCATCAAATATTATAGTTACGACTAATAAAAGAACAGCTAGCTTCCTTTGTAAAACTTGAACAACAACTTTGTAAAACAGCTCCACCTATCGAAACCAATAGTAAACCTTAAACACACAGAAAAATAGTATCAATCCATTCGGTCACTCGTAAGTTTGAAGTCACGTACAAAAATGTAATAGAAAAGATTAGTAAGAAATAAACAGTATAAAGTGAAGCTAATACAAAGATGAATGATAAGTAGCAGGTAAAGGGAGCGTCACACTAGAGCTATAGAGGGCTATAGAGGGGTAGTGACGCGCACTATCGCGGTATCTTCACGCTTCATCGAGTGGAACCTTCTGCTCCATCACGCTGATCGGTGCACGCACCTCATTCACTATTTAGTTTCTTTGTTGTTTTACATATAAAAATAAATTCGAAAATTTAAATGAAATCCGATTAAATTAAATGTCTATTTACTAAATAATGTTCCTTTTATATAGGCAACAGAATTAATGTAAACAATGTTTAAAACTAATTAAATGAATAAAGTATATAATCTCAGAGATATAAATATAAGCATTTATGCATTAATTACTTACTACCTTTCTATCCAGTAGTGTCGTTCAATTACTAAAAGAAATAAAATAAACGAACATAAATTCTTAACCCTAAAGTATTTGCTGTATCAAAGTGAGATTGACAAGTTAGTGTTAACTAATAATGCGTGTAGTGAAATATAAGCATAATTTGATTTGTGTCAATCAAATAAACAGTTCACCGGCGCGGAAGTAACGACGTCCTATTCATGTCCACGTTCAGCAATATCGCAGATTTCGATTATATCACGTAAATCGCGCAGGTTGTTTACAAATAATTAATTGTCGAATACAACTGTGGCTGTTGATATTGCCGTAATAAATGCTATCCCATATTGTATCCATTAAACAAATACACAACTACGCTCGCGATGTTGGTAATTAACAACTGAAAATGCATCTTATTGCGTTATTGCAAAGTACAATTTTGAATTTATTATCGGAGTGTTATAATGTTGCTAAGGTAAATCGCTCAGTGCCAGACGGTCGTAAATAAGTTTAAAAATGAATTAATTTATGCCTTGGAAAATAGAGAACATATCGGCTTGGATTAGTGAACGAGTACTGTCGGAAATGAAACAACGTATTAAATTGTGATGGTCGCTTTAAAAATATAGGAAAGTAATAGGAAATAAGGTCGGTATTGCATTGTAAAAAGTGTGGCATATAGGTTTTTATTTGGTGCGTACAAGGCATAGGGCTATCATTCGTCTGAGTTTTCCCGAATTTGTCCTAATCAAGGGACCGTCCGAGGGATTCAAAAGCAACTTGAAAGATAATTAAATAAAACAAATATACAAAAAAATATTGAACTCCCAAAAAAACACAAAGCCAGCAACAGCAATTAAGTGCGTAAGTAAGCAACAAATGAAAACAAATCTGGACCAACTGTTACCCATAATCTAGGAAAGCTAGAATTTTTTCCGACAAAATTACGCTCAAATATCTAGCATTTCCTACTCTACCTAACTATCCATCTAGCTAACTAAAATTTCATTGTTTAACTAAGCTTCCACGACATAGAAAACCCTATTTTGCGAGCTAAAAATCCTAAATTATATAGTAAGAAAAGGTTATGAAACAAAACAATTTTCATTTGCAAAATATAGTCCGGTGAGTACCAACCCTGCGTATAGGTTATATTTTGTCGTATGCAGAGTGAAGGGTGGTAGCCGTTGCAACGCGTGCCCGTGAATAATTCGCCTTTAACGAGCGATTAACGTCCAACATCATTCGATCGACAACACAGCCGATCAACAACAAATTGATCGCTGTACCACCAACACAGGTTAATATCACTTCTGTACTAATGACGGAATGTGACGTTATATACCTCGTGTGCTGTGTCAATTTTAATTATGATAAAATAATAGGTAGCTTAAATTAGCCATTTTTCAATTTCGTTGTAACCTTCTTTAATACAGTTTGATTTTACAACCTTCTCTTAATAGAGTTTAATTTTATAATCTTCTCTAATAGTATACAATTAAACTGTGATCCTGGACTATATAAAAATTGCGACTATGTGTTTAGTGATAAGTACCTACTTACCTACATGATCTTTATGTCAGATTTATAGTAACTGAACCAATATATATACGCTCTATTACTCGCATTACCTAAAAATCCATTACATCTTTAGTACACATAAACAGCTAACAAATAAGCAAAGCTCATATCATTTGCACCAAACTACCATAAATTTTTAATCAAACCATTTAGAAGCTTAGTACCTAACAAAATTTGTTAAATGTTTTCATTTGTTACTCTGTAAGTATTAGTGAATAGCCTGGCCACAGACCAATTCGTTACGTAACACATTATGCGGATATCATCCCTGCAGAGTAATGAACGCTGATATTCCTGTAACCAGATCCCTATTAGCTTAGGATTAAAGTAGATGCCAAACGGTAAATCAATGAAGCCTGTCTAGTCAGGTTAATCAAATGTATCCGTTGGGCTTAGGACTACGGCATGTACAGTCGCTCACAAAGTTGTATCGAATTGCTTATAATATTATTTTCATGTTTACGTTATTAACTATTATTTTTATGTAATATGTCATTGTATGGAATTCTTTACCTTATGTTGTAGGTACTTCCTTTGATCTAAAAAAAATAAAACTATCTATGAGTATCTGAGTATGTTACAGTATTTAATTAATGTCTAACACGACACTTTCATTATGTTAATAAATATACGAAAAAAATCAATATTATTTTTTACTGTCACATAAGCAAGTACCTAAGCAAACCAAATAAGACGAAAAATGCAAAATAATTTATTTTTAAAAATACAAAAACTGTCTGTACCTACATATTATTTGAATTTAATGAAACATTACTGTGTTCGGGTGTCCTTGCAAGCCAGCGCGCCATACGAGCGCATTCCTGAAATAGCTGCGCCGACGGAATGGTACTCTGGCTCAGTGCACCTTCTGCGCTCACACATAACTCAAACCAATCTAATCAAAATATATTCGTCCAAACAGTCATACATAAGATCAAAGCCGTCTTAGCGCATGTAGAGACACAAACGCGTATACGTATTTTCGGCCTTGATCGAAAGTAATAAGGGACAAACTACCTGTACATAATATCTGTCTGTTAAATACAAATTATAGTGCTAATTAATAATAAATAAATAACAATGTTCAATTCTCACGCCTTTGATATGAAGCCATCACTTATTTTTTCTTAAACTTCCTTCATACTTTATCTTATTATCACCCTCAAAATTGTTGTCAAAAAATACCTTTATCACTCTTGCCCAATTGCCTCATAAAATCTCATCTCGTCGACAGTGAGAAATGACAGACATCATTTCATCACCATTTTATGAGCACAATTTCTTTTCCATAAAAATAAAAATCGACTCGTCTTTACAAAAACATCACTTCAATTGTCATTCATGAGGGCGGCACGCGTATTTGTCACCCGGCATGTCGGCACGAATCGCGTTCCAAATATAAAAACGCAATTTTAAACAAAACCCACTACATTCGAACCCTCACAATAAAAAATAAATGCCTCGGAAGTATGAATTCCAGGATTTCATGCGAATTTTGAACTGTGCTGAGCCAAAAAGTTGTGTTGACAACTTTTAGAGAAGCTTAGATTTCACAGTATTACAACTTAAAAGTTAAATAAAATCGATAGGTACTGTAATTAAGGGTCGTGGTTCAATTACCGGTAAATATAATTATTACCAGTAAACCATTTGAGCATTAAGTAGGTTAGCAGTTTAAGTAATTTTCAAGACAAAAATAAAGGTTCTACTTTTCCCTTTTTAAATAACTGAAACAAGACTTTCCTAACCCTTTTGGTGCTTATTCAAGCAATACTTGAACGACTGTTGTTTCTGTTACAACTATTTATAAAATCTAATTTATATTATGTGTTTTTATTTCACGAAAAATACATGAGCTTCTTACGCGTAATTATACGTAAGTTTCTTAAATAATATTTATGACAGTACAACAACGTTACCCCACATGTAATTCGTAAAATCGATTCCAAACAAATGCATTTACAATCGTCAATAAACAAAGCAAAATCATGCCTTTGCCTCAAGGGGAAACTTACTTGCTTGAATTTAGTATTCACTGCGTCGTCAAGAAGACATCAGCAGGCAAAGTAGCAAAATATTATAATAGCATAATGGTGTCAGGTGGTGGTCTAGGGAACCGCCCTTCGTGTGGTATCGATTCGTCGTGTAACTTATCGATAATGTGTTTTAAACATTGGGGAGCATCTCTATTCGCTATTGAGACAAAATGTAATTTATTTTGCATTTAAAATGTGATTGTCATTTGACTTTTGAAGGTACATAACATTCTGTAGATATATTTGACTCTTTTTTTAGTAAGATAGCATTCATAACGCAGAAACCTTCGCGTGGCAAAAACCTTCTGACTTTTGGATTATTTATTTAACCCTTCACAAGCACAAGAAGACAATAGAGCATACTGCAGGCAACGTGATAGTAACGTACCTTAAGATGTCGTTGACGTTAGGTGCCTTTAAATACTTATAATTACCCTAAGGATATTACAGTGGTCGCAGCGGCAGCTAGTAAGTTAATCACAATAAAGAAACTTATCGATAAAATAAAATAAAACTATCGATAGTAAAACACGACAACTCTAGCGATATAGCGTACAGTCTCAACGCACGGCGCGCCAGGTACCTACAGTGTAAGCGGGGCTTAGGCTCGTGATATGAAAGCGAAGTGACGTCACTCTGCCAAACAGATCCCGACAACTTTACACCGAAGCTCATCCAGTTTTATTGTTCCGCGGATTGTCATGTGCTTAGTTTTATTGCACTCTCGGTGTTTAGACGCCGACGTTTCACGAATGCCGAATACAGAATATTCATGTTTGAAACACCAAACAACTAAAGCTTTTATTGCCCTTCTGAAACTACGATTCGGCAGTTTCATCATAAACTGAACGCAAAAATAAATACGCGTTTGTGATACGAAGTGGTACAAGTCTACAACATATCCCTAAAGAATTGTTAACAAACACGGTGTATGTAAATGGTAATTAAGGATGAAAAATTATTAGAACGTTATAATTAAAAAGCAACGACGTGTTCTTGTGTTGTCTGCTCCGACTTTGATTAATATTGTCCGTGACAGTCCTTTGTCAGGAATGAAATAATTTTACCTACATTACTTAGAACCCTCCATAATGAAATGAGGCCGAAAATGAAAAATGTTGGCGTAGGTATGTTCACTCATTAAAGTCCGAGAGGATTTTTTAAAATAAAATATTTTAAGGGTTTCGGTATACTTGTCCTAACGCTATAAAATTCTATAGTCTAATGTTAAAACCTCGTTATTAATATTTAGGCTTCACCATCCTTCGCCGAAACGTCTGATAATTGACTCTAAACCGTTGATAAAAACTTTAGAACGATACAAGCCAAAAATTACGAAAACTTTCAACCACTTATACAGAACTATTATTTTATTTTATTAGTTAAAGAAAAATAAAAGTACTCACGCACACAATGAACAAGGAATAAAGTATTATTTCATATACAACGAAAGAAAAATAATAGATGTATTTATTTAACTGTAACATAGTAACCTTATTATTCCAATAACGTTTTACATTTATTATCTATGGCTAGCAGGTGGTTACCACAGCGCGATGAAATCTAATTCCCTGCAATGGATATATGTAATCCCGCCAGTCAAGTTTAAATCGCAGCGAACGAAAATGTCAACTTGTAATCTATGTAATTAAGTGAACGTCAGGGTGGGTTTACTGAAGTGCCCCTCACTGCAAGCTAAGTATGGGGCTATTGTGCTAAATAACATAAAATACGATACTCATTCGAAACTCACACGAATTCTCAGTTCGACGCAGTCACTCTACATTTTATGAAGCTAAGAATAACTCTTTGATTATTGTGAAACATTGAATAGCTTTATTAACGAAGTTTCATAATAAATTGAATTCCTTTGTTCAAACAAAGGTTACTTCAAACACGATTTTAGCGATAAAAGTGCTTGGACATGCGTTTGTTATAAATATAAGGTAGAAATTACATCTGTAAAAGTTAATCCGAAAATCAAGAAGAAGAATAAAAGTTTGTTGCCGCTTCTTTTAAATTAAAAGCCATTGCGTAGTTCGACGTTGAAAATGTATAATTACTCATGAAACCAACATCCAATAAATTTAAGTTAATCTTAGCTGAAGCTTCGACAAATACATCGTACTAATAAAATACAGTGAGACTTAAAATGAACATCTTCAAACCCAAGGCGCGAATTCTCCTAAGATTTACAAACACAGACTTCGCTAGCTAACTCTTAAATGAATTATGTCTTGTGGAGGTGTTCGCTATTGACGGAGCAAACTTCGCTAAATAGTTTCGTTCCCACTGCTATTATTGTTCGAAACTGTCGCGTACCTCATGACGTTGTCTCTTTACACAATAGAGACACGTAGGTACCGTTTAACAGAGAACTCCAGTACATAATATTATCTGACGTTCACAGAACGGAAACTAAATTGAGATAATTCTACCAATTGCCTGCGCGCCGCAGAACTTTCGTATGAGAACTTCTTATATTACTATTTGCAAATAGACAGAAATAAATCTCGTAATAAAGCAATAGTTGTAGCCACTTAATAATTCATTTCACAATTACACAAGTCGAAAATTTTCATTATTCATTTATGTACTTATATAAAATGTTCTTAATTAGCTATTGTTTAAGTACAGTAGAAATACAGTAATTACTAAATAATACCGCTCCGTATATGTAAATAAGAAAAATATTACGCATGTTATGTGTACGCTCACATATCACTACTAAATCCATTGCGGATTCCGCAGATCATTCCGAGTGCATTAGAAATGCATATATATCTCGTCTTGATCCTTGGAAATTCACGTAGATGTTTCATCACAAGCGAGAAATGGTGATAATATTAAAGCGAACGTCTGCAAAGATGACATTACACCACATGACTGTTGAATATCATAGATACATATTAAATCTATTACAGATAAAAAAAACGTTGGATTTTTTTGTAAATTAATCTCCTAACAAAGCATAATGTATCTGACATCGTATGAATTTACCCACTAATCATCTAAATTCACATAACTCTGACGTGTCTAATTCGATCTACTAATATTTTATAATCGATGCACATCGGAATATTACAGGTATTTCGATTGACAGCGGTTTGTAAACGATCTATTTTTCTTATTTCTACTATATCTCAAGTCGAAATCTTGCAATGAAACAACGCCCTTTCGTCCACCAATCTCGTATGAGTGTCGTCCAGTGTAAAGCGGCTTACAGCGTCCGTATCCTGCAATGTCCAATTAATATGTTAATGTAAGAATATACTTCGATATACGAAATACACGATTCACTCCTGAAACCCTTGCAAGTCGCACTTATTGAATGTATCCTTTTATTTGACTGAGTTCATTGATATACTGATGACCCACCCTCAATTTGCAGAGGTCGAAAAATGATTTATTTTTTAAGTATAATGTTTTCATTTGCAGTTGTTAATAATTTTGAAGATTTATGTAACAAAAATAATTTACATAAATCACTTTACCGTTTACCAACTCTTATTTAGCTGAGTTAAAACAGATATTATTTAGTCACAGTTTTTTCGATATCGTTATTACTACAAATAATGTAATTAAAGTAGTACTGTTATTAATATCCGGTTAAGTGAGTTCAATACGTGCGGATTTCAGATTACGTCAACAACGGAATTTTTGTCACGTATTTGTGAACGTTTTTAGTGATCTTAATTAACCCTTCGATAGCTCAGTTGGTAGAGCGGTGGACTGTAGATGATAATAACTGACATCCATAGGTCGCTGGTTCAAATCCGGCTCGAAGGAATGTGATTTTTAATTTTAGTATTCAAAATTTCGATTACCCAATATACACCAGAAACCAATGAACAAATACATGCGCAACCAATTCTGTACCAATGCTTACACATACGACAACGACCACCAGAGATCTCAAATATACTCACCGTATCCAACATATTTTTATTTTGGAAAAATATATCTTGGTAACCCTAAAAATATTTGCTGCATTTTATGAAACCTACATCATTCTTAATCCAACTTTAATAATAATAATCTGTAGCACAATAGGAAGCTATTTATAGGAGATGGGGACAAAGATTCATAATTATATCTAAATGCAATAATCACAATCTACTACCTTACAATCGTAAGGTCAAAGTGATATCTCTTTAACTCATTGATACGTGATTATAACAATAACATTACAATATTGCATACGCAAAGTAAAAACATAGGTGCTGTAAAAACCTAATAATTAAATAATAGGTATTACAGGTATTGTCTTATATTTATTATTAGTAGAAAAACAAAATAAATATTAGCACAATATCATCCTTCGAGCCGGATTTGAACCAGCGACCTATGGATATCAGTCATGATCGTCTACAGTCCACCGCTCTACCAACTGAGCTATCGAAGGTACGATGCATTATACAAAATGTAGTAATATTACGTGAAAGTTTCATTCTGCATTCGAAATGTCGACACTCACTCGGATAATAACTGTGTTCATGTGAGCATGAGCATATACATATTTATAGAATGGAAGAAGATAATGTTTCTAAAGGTCTCTGCGAGCATATTAAAAATATTATAATTATCAATAGTACGTTTGTAGGTAGTTGGTACGCATACACAAGGAGTCGAATATATTTTTTAATTCACATGAAACATGACTTCATTTTTATACTGCGTTTCGTATCTATTGCTACCAGTAGGTATTTGACTATAAAATATAAAGTAATTCTTAGTAATTATAGAGCTTTCAACAATGTCAAATTCACGTATTAGTGCTTTCATCGATATATATCTACGTAAGAAATAACCATGCAGACATTGTAAATTAATTCAAATCTGCGTATTCGTAATTTGAATACGGTGTAGACGGCCCTATGCCGTCGCATCGCCGAGTCTAAGGGTGTTCCCACACGTACCACAACCACACCACGACCACAACCACACCAAAACCACACCACGTAGTCGGGCATATATTTTGTATTGAATATGAACATAACTATTCACACGCACCACATTTTGCAGTCGTTATCGACCGCTTGTGTGATACGGACAACATCGCAACCACAACGCAACCACCAGCGACACCGACACCAAGCGGCCGACCACCTCTCAAACACAACGCTGCGTCGTCGCAAGGACAGTGCGCGCGCCCCGCCGCGATCTCTTCCCCTGCCTATTTTTACGACTACGCTGACATTGGCGTCTTCTCCTTCTTAACAAAAGCCATAGCAAGGATAGCCATAATAATGTTTCCTCGGATTCCATGTTTTTTTTCGGTCAACACGTCTTTCCTCGCCGATGTCGAACCGTACTGTGTCTGTGTACACGAATTAACCACGTCGCAACGACAACGCTACCACATCGACATTGTCGGAAACACATCGCAGCTACAAAAAGCTGCAACGACACTATTCACACGTAACCACTGCTTGACTACATTTTAACGCTGCGATGTGGTGTGGTTGTGGTACGTGTGGGAAGGCCCTAATTCTTTCAAGTAGGGGTAGTATGTCACCTGTTTGAGTATAACGACGACATTTAAGACGTAGTGAAAAAGTTAATTATTCACATACACCGAGAATTTATCACATTACACAAATTACGACACTAATGACGTTGGCTACATGTCTTTGTTTAATGATTAGAAAACTGAAATTAACTTACGAAATACCTTTATTTGTTTAATATAATTAGTCAAGTGCGAGTCGGACTCGCGCATGAAGGATTCCGTGTCATCATCGTCATATTTATAAATACTTCCGTTTTTTTAAATATTCAAGTTTTTACCTGCTTATAAGATAGATAGAGAAAAATGCCATTTACGTAAAAATATATTTATTGTAAGAAGTATTGAATAAGTATATTATTATTTTACTTTTAAATGCTTCTTTTACATAAAAATAAGTACCTAACTATTATTTAATTACCATGACTAGTAACATTATTCCAAAATACTTATGTATACGTATTACCTACCTATTGTAAACATAGAACATCTTTTGTATACAAACCTGATAAATTGGTTGTTAGGAAAGGGCACCTCAAAAGATCACATAAATGCCTGTCGAATTATGCAGAGCCAAATACTTAACATAAGGTCATACTGACATTTCGTACAACATTTACGTCGACGCCAATTCATAACATTGTAAGGAGGCAGGCGTCACGCAAGAAATCACTCAGTGAGGGGATACGAATAGTAAAATGTTATCGATGTAACATTTTCTTTACATTTAATGCTAGTCATAGATAGAGTATCTAGTATTCCTTTGCTATGAATCTCTATGAATAGGTATTAACTGGCCAATTCAAATTGGACAAATATAAATAATATTTTCTTAATACTCACATAATTGTTATTACCTATATGCCAAAGTTTCAATGGAGGACTTGGAAATAAAAATACGAGTATTTCATTAATCATTTATCTATCTGTCTAGAAGTAAAATCGGAACATAGTATAAAGTAATAATAATTTTCAAGACACATATTGACACAGGTACAATAATAGAATGGAATAGTCTCTACAAATATTATAATGAATAACATGAGAAATACTTTTAATTCCAAATCATCTCTGCAAATAAATACAAATAAATAATTTTATCGATACTATGATACATCATTACATTTTGTCTCCTACAATAAATAGGATAGTTTGAAACACTCAGTAGCGATCGCCCTGCCGTGGTTTCACCTAAAATATTAATTCAGCACGGAGGAAGAATGTCTGATTTAATTACCACGGTTGTTCTAACTGCCCTTTGACATGAAACGTTCGATGCCAGCCAGTGTACTTAGCATTATAAATGCTAGGAAGATCGTGAACAATGATTGTGTTTTCCGTAATTTATTTTACCACTTTATGTTTATCACGTCTGCGTTAAATTGGAACGCTTATCGAAGACGATCGCTAGTGTAGTGGCTGGTAGTGTTCGCCTACTGTTTTTACTACAATTAATAGCTCGTATATTTATTTTTGTCAAATTACGTTTACCTAAGAGAAAAAAAAAGTAATAAGTGATTCCCTACAATTTCTTTTTTTCATTTACCATCTAATGGCGGTACCTACACTTTCTTCAAAATTCGCATATCATATCTGTATCGATGTTGCATTAACAACAGTTACCTATTATAATTTTAGATCCGAGACCAAACGAATCATGAGAATCGAATTCGGCACCTTTCAAAGCGAATAATAACAGTGTAGTATTTTCCCATAAGAATAAATTGCTGGCATTTCATACCATGACTCACTTAAATATAAAAAAATATGTATCTGTACTTTAAAAATGTAAAGGCTTAAAAGTTTAACGACGAATCAAAACGGGTCCTCAGCAAATCTTCTTCAGCGATATCACTCAAAAATACTTCTACTAATTTACGATGGCCCTAATTAAGTCAATCTTCCATTAAATCCCCCTTTCTTAGCGACTCGTCTCAGTTCTGAAGGCGCATAAAACGCGAGAAAACCTAATGCCATTTCACGGCGGAGTAAACCTTTCTCTCGGAGTTAGCGTCTATTTAAACTCGGCTTAACTTAATCGATCGAGAAGGCCCTTAATTATGGCTTTATCTTGGAGCAATGAGGATCGAAGTGAACGGATTTAACTTTGAACTAATTTGCCAGTGTTGAAACTTAGCCTGTAATACGTAGTGATAGGTAACACTGAGTTTGTAATAAATAACAAGATTTACAGAAGTGAAACGACAGCGGGTCGCTACTTAAAGTATAAAAATATTTGTAGGATCTCTAGAAGTTTATTTGAACCCTATGTGGTAATTTCTACCTTATGCCAATACGCTCTAATATAATGGTGGCAGACAGATACATTTTTTGTAATTTTAATAAACCTTATCTTTTTAAATAATAGTCTCGTCACAACATTTTCACATAGGTAAATAAATTCAAAATTGTTCATGGTATCTAATATTTATTAGGTTGCATGGCACTTAACAACGCGAATTTAATATCAATCTATTGGTAGGTAGGTACCTGGTACTCCATCCGCCTTGCATCGTATTAAATTTCATAATAGTATAACCTGGTACGTCTAGAATAACTGAGCGATAGATGGTACGTAATATAAACTCTCGGAAGGATTGTCTATCCGAATTAGCGTTAAACCTCAACCTGAGTGTCGCCGCCATATTAATATTCATAATCGCTCCTTGCGCATATCATTATGGAACGTGGGGAAACTTGAGATGTTAATTTATTTTGGCACTGCAACGAGAAATTATGTTTAAAATTAATCTACTGCCGCACTAATGCTTTAATGTAAGGATATTTTGTGTAAAATATTTCGCATATACTAATATAAATTTAATCAATTTCTATTATGGAAACTTCCACTGTACTCTATATTATTAATTGATGAAGACTGACTTAAAGTAAAAAAAAAATTAAAGAAAATTACACACTTAACCCCGATGATATTAAAGTTTCTACAATGTATTTTCCGTTTCCTTAACCTCATAGTAAGCGCATTTTTTTGTATGTTTGAAGAGTAAATGTTGAAATAGTGTATAGGAGAAATCGTTAAAACTGTAAATCCGTGTTAAGTCACATGACTTGCGATTCGCGCCGCTCTCCGCGCCCGCCGGGACCACAAACCCTAATTATATCTGAAACAATACTCACCTCATTTTTATCTATTTTGTGCTCAATCATAATTACCTTCGCTCCTGCGGGAAACATTGCCCCGTATCATCGCCTGGCTTTCACTTGCTATTATTTTCTCAGCAGAATTCCCAAATGACTCAAACTTACTCGTATTTACTTTTTAGTAACTCGATAAAATACGTTACATTTTTTGTTTCAGACCACGTATTGTTCAATATACGGAATTTTAGACAAAGAACTAAGACTTACTTACTTTAACTTTACTTACTTTTGATATAAGTGCTTTGAGCATAGATACTAGGTATGTACTTGTTTGTCGTAGAATATAACCATTTCGTTGAATAATGCAAATGTCTTTCATTATTTCGTATGTATAATTTAAGGAAGAAGATGTTTATATACGACGTCGTTGCCTTTAATTGTCCCTCCATATTGTCAAATCATATTTTACTTGATAACTAATTAGATTATTATGATAGAGTGTAGACGATTTAAGGCAATAAATAAATGATGTCGAATATTAATTATCTTACATAAGTATTACGTATTTATTGGTTACAACTGTAGCATCGAATACTATAACCAAAATATTACACCATTTAAACATTGGGAAACCCACACAAGTTCCTATATGTGGTTAATTGTAGAGACACAACAAAAGCCTTTGAAAAATCAAATCAAACAAGTCAATAAAGGGCGCAATTACCTGCGTCTCGTATATTTATCTTTTTCCGCGATATAAACGCTTTGTGGGGGCGAACAATGGCTCGGGGAGAGGAAGCTTTATAATTTTTTAATTAATACTCCCGAAAATATCAAAGTCACCGTACCGGCCACCTACTAGTGGGGAATGCTAATAAATTTTTGGTAGAATTTTTTGATTAAACTTTCCACTCCGAGCCCTGAATCGCAGTCTCGTTACTTACACAGTATGTATGGATAGGTAGATAGGTGGTACAGGTACCTACAACTAAAACTAATTATACGGATTGAAATAATTTCTATGTATAAATACGAAAAAAAATCTTTATAGTCAGTATAACATACAATGTTAAACTTTTGTTTTTGTCTACAAAACAAGCTAATAATTATTTTTTAATTAATTCATTAGGCTGTCTTCATTTAAAATTTTAATCGATATAATTAATAACCGTTTTCGGTGTAAATTATTACAAAACATGCCCTAAAATAGATCCCCTCATTTGTCCTGAACTCGATGAGGTTATTCTGTTGGAAATTCGTGTCACTTCACAAGGGTGTGTACAGGGACCGTAGGAAATTGCGAGCGAGAAAATCATCCATTAGGAAAACCTGTAGGAAAACAGAAGCTTAAAGGATTTTGCGCTCGAATTCATGTTAATTTGTTACACATTCACTCAGTCATTGAGTTGTCGCATTACCGAAGACGAACTTTGTTTAGAACGTTTAATATTAATTGATATGTTTACTGCTTGCGTAGTGGGGCTTCAGGGCAAAAGTAATCGAATTTCTTACTTCAAAATAACCGCCCTTTTAATAAATACGTATTACTATTGTAGTATTGACCCTAATAACTTGTACCTACTTGGCAGTAGAATGAAACAAACACCCATTCGTACCTACTTATAAATTGATGTCATTAGTTACACGATATTGTAGAATTTATAGACATAGACATTAGTATGGACACAACTCATTTGTACACAATCGAAGGGGACATTGGTGCCAGACAATGTTTGGTAAAATTTTATTATCACCGGACAATGCATACCGAAAATTTGTCCGTTATTAGCCCTCGTTCATGATAATTGCTCGCGTATAGAATTTATTGTAAGTAATTGATTTAATTCGCCTCTTTGTCGCCGATTACCAATGAGTGGGCTGGGTTTCGACAGCTATTTATCGTAACAAAAGGGCACTGTAGCTACTGAGTAATATGCCACTTATCACCATTTTAAATAATTTCATATTGCCTGCATAAATGTATGCTTTTATGCCAAATTGATGCATTGCTTTATTGATGGGTGGCTTTCGTAACACCGAATTTGTTTTATGAATTGAATGTGGAACTTATTATAAGTACCTCTAAAACTCAGTCATAAATAATTCCATAATGAATTCATGTAACTAGGAACTATGGTTTCTTTTACATTGAAAAAAAATTCTTGCTTCTTACCCACGTTTATTCGTAAACAATACATAAATGTGTACAACTTTAAATACTGTACGTATAACCTACGTAGAAGTATGGTTTACAGGAAATATTTTTAACGGCAGGTAATTCAAGTGGCGGCTAATGTAAGGGGTGTTATTAAAGAAACCATAGAACTTAATAGCAGCTAGCAAATAGAGTTACAATCCACAATCGTTTTAAAAGCACGTTTACAAAGGCTGTTGTTTTACCATTGTACCGTAGGCATAACTGTTTTAATGTATTCCCAAGAAAATTGTTAAAGCTTACCTATAATGACTTTATAATCATTAGTGTGAAGTGTCATTTATTACGTCTCAATCGGCGATCATAATAATAGGTACCTAAATATGCAATAGTGAGATCAACAAAGGCAATTTTTTTTTTATCGTTGTTTGTAATTCTATTAATGTTTACTAATTTTAATACAGGTGTAGGTGGAATATTAAATGCAGAAATGCTGTTCCACGTTTAACTATTAGAAGTTAAATAACCATGTCTGTTTGCGATTCTTATATCCGTTTTATTAGCGAAGTCGTCCAAATCCGTGGCTTTATCTTTGGATTCTCCCTTTAATTGTTCGCGGGAGTACTATCTCGAGTTTGCCGGCTCGATGGCACAATAAAATGTTACAGCCCTTTTGTTGCGGCTCATATCGGGGTTTGTCGCCTCTGTTCCGGTTATTCAGATTTAACCGAGACCAACCTCGCTAATGTTTATGAAGCCTTATACTAAACCCGATCTTTGCTGTGATACTTAGATATGTGAAACAACTTATAAATGTATGAACGTTTTCAGGAAAATCATCCTGAAATATTATGTAAGTATGAAATACAAAGATGAGTAGTTTTTTATTTTCGACCTCAATTTTTTTGGTACTGTACCTAAATGACGAAAGTGTTGATAGCATTTAAACTTATTTAAGTACTTAAAATTTAAAAAATCCTTACATTTTTAAATTAAATCTTTTAACCTAAAGATCGCTTAATAGCGCGATTTAGGTGTCTAACCTATTCCAGAATTAAAATAACATCGTTTCATGGTTGACAATAACACATAATATTTTCTAAATCATGAATTCTGTTATAGGCTCATGTGTATGGCAAACAAGCACGCCTCGTAAACACGCACGATCTATTTTGAATAATTTAGTTTGGCAGGAATTTTCACGCATATCCTTTTTTCCACGCCACATACAAAGTTAGTTTGATATGTGCATGAAACGTGACATCCTGTTCACAGATCGCGTGAAATGGCAACGATACCTACAATCTATGTACAGTTTGGTGAACTAATGACTAGGTTTAAAAGTCTTTGAGATTAGCTAGTAATATTTAGGTTACATATTATGGATAATGTTATTTTTGTAATATTTTTTTAATAATCTTCAGGTTTCCTAAAACGTCTAACGAGCTCCTAATTTTTTCGACCAATTAACATTTTGACTTTATTTTGTCTTCAATTATTCAATCGACTTCGAGAATTAATCCTAACTTAATTTTAATATAAAATTAAGAGTTCACCTGGATTTAGGTATTTGCTAAATTTAATGTATTAAACTCAACACGAAAACATAACTAATGCTCAATTACGTACCTACTTATACCTACTCGTACATTCAATAAATAGACGAAACAAGTCTCTAAACACCTCTCTGCGTTATTTGTGGCAAGGTAGTGTAACTCATGGGCAATTACATAGCACATTAGTCTCGTCGAACAAAAACACATCCACAATTCAACAAAAACAAACGTGCGGATTGCCTCTGAGCGACGGTAATTTGTCAGGTGCTCCCACTCAAAGAAGAGACAACTTTTGAAAGTGGAATCGGGTGTATTTCTTTTTATTTAATGCCTATTTATATTAAAGGCTATAAAGTTAGTTCGCTTTTTTCACTTTATAAATCATAAATTAATTTTAAAAATACAGCTAACTAAAAGCAAAGTTAGTCAACTTGAACTACATTCTGATACCTACACAAGTTCTCAAACCATTTTTCTCTAACGCAAATATTAAAAAAATAAGTGATGAAACTGAGTACAGTGAAGTCAAAAGATGAAAGAATTCGCAATCAAAAATTTCAAGTGCATGGATTACAATTATATATCTAATAAGCTTAGGTTTAAAAAAAATGTTTTTTAAATATTTAATCAGCATTAATATTCCCATAAAAAAAGGGATTTAGGTACTCGTATTTTCGCTTATACTATGAAAAGAGTTTATGATTACTTAGATCATTTCCTCTATGAGACCATAATAGCGTTAAGATATCATCAGTGCGAAAAAGAATAGTCTTTGACCAAACGCGTGAGAAAGATTCGCAGCGGCACAACACTTCCCTCGTAACGTCTTCTTCGAGGGGAATGAAATATCTAAACGCGAGTCTCTTAATGTTCCTCATTTATTTCTCTCCCGAATCTCGTACTGAGCGTTCGTAATTATTACGTTTCCAGTAGGGTTATTAAGTTTTGCTTCGGTTAAAATGAGAAATGGCCACATTTATTCGATGTTCAACTTGATATCTCTGTGCGCAAGGGTTTTAAATTTAATTTTAGATGATGACGTAATTAAATTAATTGTCGCTAGCGTTCCTTTGTTTTAGTAATTGCGGTTTACCTAATGCTTGGTTACGGGTATCTTTCCGATTAATCTATCGCTTTATAAAAATACGCATGGGATTTTGTTTTATGGCATTATTTGTATTACATAAATAAGTTACAATCCCTTTAACTTGTCATCATCTTTCAAATTATATTAATGTACCTCGAACGATATATGTATAAATTATATAACAGTTAACACTTAAAATCAAATCTTTTCACGTTTCTAGATATCTTTGAAATTCTAAAATATCGTTTTAAACTGAATTAACTAATCCAATACTAAGTATTATGTAATTCAAACGAATTTGTTCCTATCGTAAGACAAAAACAAACTGCTATCTCAAGTTAATCGTAAATCGTTTAGGACAAATCGCTGATCTAATTGTGCGCCCCTAATCCTTATCGATAGCAATATATTTATCTGAAATAAGTCGGAGCAGCAGTCATTTGTATTGAGGCAATTTATTGCGTGATTTACATAGCTGTTTAGAGAAATCTTTAGAAAACCACTTTTTTCTTCCATGTAGTTATAGTAATTATTTACGTCGGTATAAGACACATTATTCTAACTACCTAATCATAATACTTACCTTATAGAACCAGCCCAAAGTATTATTTATAATTTTAGAAAGAGTTTGTTTATAAAAAAAAATTAAAAGTAATAAAATACATGCCAAGTTTAATAAACGGTAAAAGCATTAAACTACGTAATTGTAACTAAGACTTTTCGGATTTAAATAGATCCCAAATTGAGTTTGCTAGCATACAACAAACTTATAACCACCACCTCTGAACAATTCAACATAGTACCTAAGCTATTTATTATATAAATACATTCTAGTTCACTTGAAACCGTTTGTTGTGACAATATCGTGTCGTCTGAATGATAAACAGTATAATTCTTATTTGCTACGATACAGAGCACAAGGGATTCATACTTCGCGAAAAGCTCCAGGCGCTTACAAAGTCCCAACTTCACGAAGATAACGCGCTTAGCTTACCAAGTTAAATTTCACTGAGCCTCCGGTAGGTATATAAAGGATTTAGAGTTTAAATTCTGCTACATAAGTAGTTTAAACAGAGATTAAAATAATATTAGTAGGTTTGTATATTTAAGGATTGCCGAAAATTATGTTTTGTACTCTTGTATATTATTAACGTTTCTTATATAGTAGGTAAGAATTTTAAGCTTTACCTATGCTTTATAATTTACGGTAGACAGCTTTTCTATTGGTATGTAAAACGTAAAAACTTTGGTCAAATTATTTCGCACTAATATTGCGAATTATAGCGTGAGTCTATAAGTATAATAGCGTTATTAATTTATTACTAGTGTTTAATCGCAATACCATTGTAACTCATTACTGAGTCTATAGTCTGTACCATAGACTCGTTAGTTTTTGTCACTTCTCCGTATAAACATTGACTATAGGTACCAAATCTGAAACTCAAGGTAGCAGTTTTCTAACGGCCTCCAAATTCGAACCCTTCACAAATTAGTATATAAATAACTACTGCCCTAAGTACAGTAGGTGCAAGTTTATATGAAGGTAGGTGTGTATTGTGGCTGTTTATAATTCCTGTGCACACGTCGGCAGTTATCCCGGGCAGCCGGCTTCAAGCAAGCTAGCACTACACCAGTACTAGCTATGCACGCATCTTACACTCCGGAGAAATTTCACAGCATTACAGATTGCTGTATGCTCTACTTTATTGGAATTTGTCGAAACTTTAATCTACGTTTTTTGTCACTTATGTTGTTATGATTACAGATCATCGACGTGTTACTCTTTGTTTTTGTGGTACAAATTCCTGTATTAGTTATTCTGGTGTGTCAAAACTAATTTGGTGCTACAAATCATTTTTTACCACAAGAAGGTTCGAACAATTGTTTGGCAGTTATTTATAAAAAAAAAATACCTAAATTTAAACGAAAATGTATGTTAAAAGTGAATGTTATTCTTCGTTTATTCTGCAAAAGTATCCAATCTATTACACTTTCGTTTTTGCTATCGACAAAAAAAAACTGACACCTCTATTTTCTTTGCTTTTCTCTGTTTAAAAAAACACAATTTTCTTTTTTACAATACTCAGAATTGAAATTTAAGTCACTCACTAATTTCCGTAAATTATAGTGGAGCACACTCCAAACCGATCCTTCAGTGGCCTCAACTCCAAATGCTCTAAGACCGCCGGAAGGCACGAATGCCTGGCAAGACAAACCGAAATCTTATCAAGCGTCCGCCATGTTAGTCTCGTTAATAAGCAAAACTACACACAAGGCCCGCAACTTACCTGACGGCTGTTTGAGAAGTGAATTGCGCCGCGCCATACGCAAACATTGCTATCCGATAAGTTATGGCGGGTTAGCCATTCCTAGCTAGCAATTTCTTGCCGAAATATAACGAACTAAAATGAAAGAAAATGTGAACAATAACAACTTTGCAAGGAACATTTAATTTTATTAATCCGTTATCATTAATTAATTACACGGATCTTTAAGACTCATTTAAAGATAAAAGAAGATAGTTGTTTCTTTCTTTCGTTGTTTTTGTGTCGGCAATTTTCTGTATTTGTTATAAGTAAAACATTTTTGCACTAAGAAAAAAACCTTTTATGGTTTCAAAAAAAAGATAAAATAAAATCTAACAAAGCGTACCTATTCGAATTACCTTTTATTTTTTACAACTCTTCCGCAGACAATCGAGAAGCCTTATTTGAAACTCCAATTCTTTACCTCAAATTAATCTTGGAACAATCGGCACTTTACATAGACAATTTCGCTTAAATAAAATCGGGGCGACAAGTCCCGAAGGAGCGATTCATTTTATGGCAATTAGTTAGCTACCGGCAGGATTCGTCACGAGTGAATAAGTACCCCTTTCAAAAGTGCCTATAAACTGCAACTTCAGGAGCAATTTCCATCGGAGATATAAGTTAATTTAAATAATACGAAATAGACAGTTTTATTTTCTGTTTTATTTTGCATAGGTATTTAAGGAGTTTAATTCGCCGTTTTTCAATGAATAGGCATACATAATTATTGCAACAGATAACTTTTAAATCTTCTAGTAGTTCTATCCTTGTGTAATTCTATGTATCTGAAAGAGACAATCTCAAAAACTGAAAAGGTTTAAAAAAGCTACAAAGATTTTACCAATAGGTGCAGTGCTTTATGAAGAATGCCTTCTTCAGTAAGCAAAGGTCTGTAGTTTTATAATAGAGCAGAAAAAATATTAGAACTACTATTAAATATTACTCTACCACTACTGTTAAACTAATATTTTATGCTTAATATCTGCTTTTGTTACACGAACTGTAACAAAATCCCAAAATAGATCGCATTACGACATTATGAAGAGTTTTTGAGAAGTACGCATCATGAACAGAGAAACTAAGTTACTCATCGCCACAGTGGAGCGGAGAGCGGTAACAAAGCGGCCATCAAGCCAACTTCAGACAATAAACAAGTCGAGATAAGAGACAGAAGCGACTTCATCTCATTGTTCTGTCGGAGACTGCGGGGGAGACGGTCTCGCACGAGGAAACCTTGTAATGATATCATTTTAATATTCGCAAGCAACGGCTTAATTTTGTCAGTTATATCGAGTTTTTTCTAAGTAACTGCTATTACTTGACTACAATACATTAAAAGTTAAAAGTCTAGGCTATTTTAGAAAGGTTCTAAAAGTTTATAATTTTATTGATCATAACTTAAAAGACACTTGATAAAGGTGGTCACCACTGCTCGCCGTCTAATGATGTAAAAAGTAAAAAAAAATTAAGACCATTTAATTTTCACCTAAAGTAAGCTTTTTTTATAAAAAGAAATTAGAATTTTGGTAATAAAATACTGGTTTAAAAACCACTATCTATTGATAAAGTTTCACATCAAGACAAGACGTCTTTCTCGATACGATCCATTGAAAGTTCGTTAAAGTAATGTCACTCTATCTACCCGCCCTCTAGGGACAAATGAGACGTCGTAGCAAAGGTCTAAGAGAGAGAATGAGACAGAAGATCTGAGATAATACCCTATAATCACAGTTTTGTTTTCCAATCACTGCTAACGATTATTGGCATGTTATTTGGGCGTCGCTGTGAAATTGCTTTAGTGCCCTAAGACAAGTCGTTAGTAAGTACCATAAAAAGAGAGAGGGTGTAGTGATTAGTCTGTCCAAACTAGGCTTTTTCGGATAATATTTCGGATTTCGGATTGTATACAAATATGTGGAAGATTAAAGAAATATTGTGTGAAGCACATTAACTTTTTTAGGTTACAGAATTAAGCTTATAAACAACAGTAATAAAAAAATCCAAATTTTGAAAATACCCAAGACGCCGCGACGGATGAAAAAAGTATAATCGAAAATCCGCCGACTCAGGGAATAATAAATATACTAACCATAAATACATTAACCAAATCCTCCAACACCATCGCCGTAACTCGTATAATATGGTGCATTTTAATCACCAAATGTAAATATTAGATACATTTTTGCCTGAAACAAAGCCCGTAGCAGAAAGACTCTTGAAGGTGAGATCAGAGGATTCTATTAATTCAACACCCGGTAAATACAGGTGACTACTGACTACCGACAGTAACCATCCATCACAAAGTAACGCAAAGTAAATTCCACCACTTGAATAATATTAAAATGCAGATTGGCTGGTAATATTCATGTCCTCCGCTAAACTTTTGTCTCAATTATCTCATCTATATTCATGAATCACCAAATTTCTTTATTTTGATACGAACAACTAACCATATTTTTTCTCATACGCTGTAACAAAAAGTGTACGAAGTTATACTTCAGTGAACAACTTAATACAAGTTTAAAATCTGCTCACTCTATACATATTATAGAAGGGACATTACCGGGAGCTTAACGTTTAAATTGGTTTAGTCCCCTAAAGCAGAACCACAACGAAGGGTTGCGAAATTTAAATTACAAATAAAAGTACTGAAAAATATCTACGAGTGGGTAGTGCCTCAATAACGACTCCGCTTAATTAAAGCGGATGAGGTAATAAAGCGAATTAATCCGTAAACTTCGCCGAAATTATTAAAAGTAAGTAGAAAATATTACACCTAGTACCTATTTAATGAATAAATATGATTGCAAAAAATTTAAGTTTGCAACTTTTGTGATGGTACAAGTCAAAATTAGAATTAAAGTTCCAATAAAATGTAGTTTAAATAAAAAGCTCTCTGGAAAGTTCGGAATCACTGGTCCAAATTTTTAACAGAATCCCAGACTGACGACCCGATTCGGCACGCATCCGTTACGGTCGGGAACACAAAGCGTTCGACTGTAACAGATGTGCCATATTGAAATATGCCACTCCGTTGACCGTTTGCCCGTCACGTAGACTGCCCTCTAGGAATCCTCCCTTCAAAGTACCTGTATTTGACTTGCACAGTCCATCGAATATCAGCAAATATGCAATAACGGAATATCAGGTTCATATTGATTTAATGTTTACTTGGATATATATCATGTTAGTTATCTTGCTTACATAGTATAGTCATGTGGTTCACATAATAATACGAGCATAAATGTGTTACAGTATGATGACATTTATTGTTTTAAATTAACGATTAAAAAACTGATAATCAATTTATCTATTCAGCTATTAAATTTTGCAACACATGAGAAAATAAAGTGTTTTGTATTATAGGTATACATATTTTTTAACTACAGTACTTAAAAATATTCTATGTGTAAATTAAAACAATTTGTCTAACTTAATATTACTGTCGTCTATAGTTATAAACTAACCTATTGATTTTACTAGACTCGGCTCCACCCGATCTCGATGGAGCATTGTAATAGGTATCATCATAGCTTGCATATCTGCGACTGCTTGGTCGGAAGTCTAGTTGAATGTAGTCTCCTTCCTCTCTTCTTACCTGACCTCTATCATCGCCACTATATCTTGGATCCTCATAAATCGTTATCGTTTGCTTGCGTTGTGCAACAACTGGAGTATTTTCTGGTATTTGTGTCACGCTATCCTCACTAGATTCTCCGTAACCGTAACCATATCCATGATTAGGACCATAACCATACCCGCCATCATGTCGAAAACCGTGATCATCTAAGTACCCAGGGCCACCATAATCGTGACCCCACCCAGGTTGTTGCCAATTTCTTCGGTCATCCCACCTTTGCCAATCCCATCCTGGCTCGCTGTGAACATGAGGTTCTTGAAATTGGTGTCGATCATGGACGTGATCTCTAGCATGTGATCCTTGATTATTGCGGTATTTATTATAGTTTTCTAAATTATCTAAATACTGCTTTCTTCCGTAATCTCGATGTCCTTGGAAACGTTTACCAGAGTCACCATACCTATTATGACCGGTATTGTGATAATTATCCCGTAAATATTGTTGGCCATTGTTATGTCTTCCTTGATATCTCTTATTCCCTTGATTATTATAACTATTTTGTTTACTGTTATATCCAGCTCGGTCTTCTTCATCGTTGAAGTCATCAAAATAAGTACTTTTATTAGAAGACTCGTCCTTGTGGTATGAGTTTTGGAATCCTTGATTGTGATGGCCCTTTTTATGGCCTTTCTTAAATCCGTTTGAGACGGTGTCTTCTGCTTTATCTTTTTGTATATTATAACCTCCGTAAGAATCACTATCTGATGACGATTTACTCTCATGATCTTTCTTTAAAGATTTTGCTTCGTCATTTGCTTTGGAATTTTGATTCGAATGTTTGTCATCGACTTGACTCTGAATTTGATGAAACTTTTCACCTTCTTGTTTATTATGTTTGACTGCTTCCGCCTGTTCATTGTGATCAGTATCCTTTAAATGTTCTTCCAAAGCATCTTTAATAACAGATGTCCTAACTTCAGAACTTAACAAAAACACGCACAAGAAAATATGAAAATAGCACTTTAACCGTGGAGTCATCGCTACACTTTAAATAAAACACGGTGTTCCCGCGTCAGCGATAAGAAGTATAGTAACTGTAGGAGCGTTCCCATAATCAGTTTTATATGAAATACAATCGTGTTGGACTTCACGGTGTGTTATGGGACAATGACAGGAACCACAGCGACGAAGAGTAAACAATGAGCAGCTCAACGACGACAGCATGGTCGCCTCGTCCATGACATGACATCATAACTAAATTATAGGTAGTCGAAGTGTTCAATACCAATGAGGTCAATGAAACGCACTCGGGAACATTATTTCAAGGTCAATAATCGACAGAATGGGTTAGTAATCGGATAAATTCTGTTACATCTTAAGCTAAACAGCTTGAATTCAACCTTAATTTGACGGCGTTGTCGAAAAAAATACAAGAATAATTGAGTTTAAATCAAATGCAATGATCACCAGATGTTGGTTTATGATGGGTATCATAGGGCTTGATTATGGGTCATTTTATTTTTCTGATAATTATTTAACTTCACTATAATAATTTTGGCTATTTTGGTTAACTCGTAATGATCTTTATACGTAGGTTCTATATTTATTGCAACAGAGCTAATACGGCAGTTAAATCTCTAACTCGTCACAGACTATTATTTATAATAAATAACCATCATATTATATCATTGGATATAATTGTGTATATGAAAGAAGTGAAAAAACGATCAAATTGTTTTACAATTGAAAACACTCCAAGATCATTTCTAAATATTTTAAGCCATTATTTCACCTCTTGTTCTATGTAAATTGATAGTTTAATTTTTATCTAGGTACTGTCCAGTCATGAAATAAAACAATGTAGTACATAAGAACGATTTATTCAAATAGAAAACTTATATACACATCAATGCAACAAGATAATTAAGTAATTAAAAAATAAGTGAACAATTAAATACTTTCAAACCGCGAGACCTAAAATACCTTGACAAATATTTACCACAAAAAACTGAAAGCATAAATTACTACACTGAAACTAATATAAATTATTACAAAATAAAAAAGTATAACTTATGTAACAAGAATTTTATTACTTATCAAATCTACTGTAAGCTAAAATGTTTATGTAAGCAAAAAAAACTTCGTTAAATTATACTATTACGACATTGAAATTACAAAATACACATAATATATAACCAAACTGACAATCTGTTGGACCAGGTTTCGATTCACAATGTATAGTCCACCATAGACCATAGTCCAGCATAGAATAGACCATAGTCCACCACGCTGGACTACTACAGATTGGTAGACTTCACACACCTTGGACAACTTCATGAAGAACTCTCAAATGTGGAATCCTCTCGAAGTTTTCCTTGACCAAAGCGAACAAAAAAATTTATATGAATTTGTACCGCACATAATTTTTGATAATTAGACGTACGATTTGGAACCAGGCACTCCATTCGAGTCCCTACGTTCGATCCATTAGGTTATCATAAAATACACAAATAGGTACAAAAAATATTAAAAACAGTCACCCACCTACTCATAATCATTCTTGCGACATCAATTTGACACTAGGCGTGACTTTTATTATTGCCATTTTATTAAATAAACTAAATTTCTTTGACCGATAAGTGTCTTATAAAGTTGTAAAATACAAATCATTTATTTTATTTGGAAAATCGTACTTATTACCCGACTGCGCCAGATGAAGGGTTTTGTATGTACATATTTATGTATGTATGTATGTATGAATGTCCATCTTTGGCTCGCTCTAAATCAAAACGGCTTAACAGATTATAGCATAAAATATCAGGTATCAAATGTCACACCTGATATTCTTTAAATACGGCAGCCCGATTAAATTTTTTTTCGCAATTGGGTTTTTTTGTTTTTACATTAATATCTACTATTATGAATACATTCTCACATCGGCCATGTCAAAAAGAAATTACAAAAATCAACCTTAAAAATGAATAAAAATTAAATGTAAGATATATTATCACGTGGGGTTACATATAGACAATATATATTTTTACATATCGATACCT
>LGAG01000797.1:474044-508594 GCA_001278395.1 Lerema accius
CCAGAGGTATCGATATCTTTAATATTTAAATGGATAAAAACACTGATTTACAATAACCTTGTATTACGATATCTGCTAGTAAACGTCTGATATTATTAAGTATAGGAATAATTATACAAAATTTTTTTTATAACAAGCAAATTATTATCAGTCTTAACTTAAAAGCAGTGAAGACAGGACTTAACAATGACTTATGTGGGAATGTAGCCTTAAACAGTAATAATAATAAACAGAAATAACAGTACGCAAAACAAGTAAAATAACATGCTTTTCTTGTGACGAATCACATAAATGCAATTGCAAACATGGTGTATCATCAAATTTAGTACATATTATAATAGGCATAACGACGAAATTTAAAAAACTTTGACTTTACAAATATTTTATACAAAATGTGCTCTAGGTGTCTGACAAAAAAAATCTAAAGAAAAATTTACATTTAAAAAAATTAAATGGCTGAATAGTAATGAATTCTCTCAATAACGTCATCCTTTCAAATCATAATTTTAATTATTCATTACATACTGTAATCATCATGCCTATTCAAAACTGCATCGAAAACTATCTATATGTCCAGTATCAATTTGTACATGTAAGGAACCTTTTGAAATACTTTATTACTTCATATTAACCCTAAACTGCGCCATTGATAGCTTTAGAGTTTAATAAACTGATCCGATTCTTTAGTTCTTGCACAAGGGAGTCTCTTGGGACCTCTGTTTCTTCTCTCGAAGTAATATCCCTTATTTTAACAACTCCTCGTTTTAGTTCAGACTCCCCTAAAACAACAGCCAGAGGAATACCATTCTCTTCACAGTGTTGTAATTGATTCAGCATTTTTGGGTTCTTCTTGTATGATTGCTCAGTCTGTAAAACGAAATGGTGAATTAAAATATGATTATGAATAATTTATTTGTAGGAAATATTCGCGAATATTCTATTTGAACGAATATTTTGCCAAATGTAACGTACATTTTTTATTACGATTAAAACATATCTGAGAAGTAAGATGGAAAAATGTATGATTAAAATTTTTGACTATAAAAATCTTCGGTTACAAGCAAATTAAGTTGCTAAAATAAATTATACTCCACGATAAGATATTAAAATTACTATACAAGTATTATTAATTTTATACGCAAAATGAGACTGTATTTGACAACAACTTCATGTTATGGTAAGTGATGAGGAAATTTGAGACACGATAAATATAAATAATTATATAAATTAAAAAAACCTTCATAAATTAAAAAACGACAAATACCTTTATCCCAGCATTCCAAAGTTCTGCGCAAATTTTCATTCGTTCCTCGAGGAAGTTTTTCTGCGCCGAAGCGACGTACACCTCTATTTCCGAAGTCCGTATATTAATCTCCCCCGCCGCCAACTTGGCTTCTAACACCGAGAACACTCTCTCTACTCCTATACTGACACCTACACATGGTACCTAGAAAATACAAATACTCTATTTATTCCTAATAAAATTCCTTGTGACTAGTAGTAGAAAAATTTATAGTAATTAAGGAGCTTTCAAGTATAATGTAACGTTATTTTGAAGGTTATTGACCCCCCTTCCCCTCATGTCACGCACCGTAACGTTTTTTTGTACCCTCCCCCTTAACGTTACCTACCTTACAAATGACCATTTTAATCTAAAAAATGTTGCCATTTTGCCGAGTTAGAAAATTTATATTTTCTAGTATTTTTTAGTTATTTATAAAAATAATAATGTTACGTAACGCGTCGTTTGACCGCCTTCCACCTATGTAATACATCGTAACATAAAAACACATATACAGGACATATAACCTATATCGTCCCTGGTAGCTCGTTATGCTATATTGATAGCCTTCAAGTTACATAAAAATTGACGACATTATATTTTTTTACTAACCCCTCCACCAATTCATAATAGAGCAGTGTCGTGGAGTATGCTCCAGGCCTCCTTAGCTATGTGAAACCCATACTTAGTAATGAGCCATAAATGTTGAGTAGGTTACTAACAGGATGGATGGACAGAATGACAGCAAAAACACATCCATTAGCGACGCCTCAACCTACTTGCAATACTTTCACCGACACCGGATAACGATTTATATAGTTTTTACCCTCTATGCGCTGTTTTGCAATATCTAAAATTACCCATTTTTTGTTCCAATAACATTTTTGACTTACAATTTTAACTTTCTAAAAGCGAGAAATGTGCGCTCTTCAAAAGTAACTTTTACTATTAAATTCATTCAATTAACCAAGACGGGGTATTGGTTTATTGAAATTTGAAACAAGGTATCCCTTTAATTTTCTTTTTTTATGCTCGCAAATTCAAAAATCGCTAATGTTACATAATAATGCTATAAAAAAGAATATCAATTTCTTTGCTAGTTATTACCACATACCTATTTCTTTTTTACAAAAAAGAAAGTGAGATGACTCAATAAAAATATCTGAGAGTATATTTAGTTGAAAAAAAATGTATACCTGCTTATTCTTAGAATCGAACATTCCAACGAGGTTATCATATCTGCCTCCACCAGCGATGGATCCAACGGTTTGTTCCTCATTGCCGATTTTTATTGGTTCTGGAATATAGATTTACAAAATACAATGACAATCTGTAATGTTAATTAAAAAGCTAATTTGGGGACTTAAAAGTTTTATATTATTTAATGATTTTCATTGCAAATACAATAAAATAATAAGAGTGGGAAAACTGCACACAAATTATCTTATATTAGTTAAAAATAGAAATACCTATAATATGTCGTAAAATTACGTATAAGCTTTGCAAAGAAAAAAATATATATATCATCAAAGGTTTGGATAAGTAATTTTACCAAAAGCCTGTTTGAATTTAAGTTTAACTAAATGATGACAAGGTATTGAGTTGTTTTATTCAACAACGTTAGTGACTGATTGCTAACACTTTCACTGCAAGAAGCTGCATAAGTCAACTGCAACACAGATTTCTCTTTATTTTCTCTAAAGAATGTAATATTATTTGTATCACCTGATGTTAACTATAAGCTGACAGTGTTAATGTCAAATGAAACAACAATAATTTAATAATAAAAATTAAAATGATTTTTTTTAAGTATACACATCAGCAATATTAGTGTCAAAAAAAAATTGGTATTTAAACATATTCTAGGTGCAAATTATTTATTCATCATCATCATCATTACAACCCATAACTGTCCCACTGCTGGGCTCGGGTCTCCTCTCACAATTATTTATTACAATTTATAAAATATTCAATCATAGTATTTTATTAATTTTTTTTTTATTTCAGATAAGTCAGTGTTGCACTACAATCCTACCAGATGACAGTGGCAATGAGGTCCATTATATTTTTATTTTTTTTCATACAATTAAAATACATACCTGTCAACACAGCCTCATAGATGACACCAGTGTAATAATCCAATCCTCGGGCCAAACTCAAATCAAACAGAATCTTGTCTTTGATTCCGAGAATATCACAGAAGTTCAATAAAAGCTTTATGCCGTCAAGGCCCTCTATAGCAGCTTTGCATTTGGAAAGCTTTTCGTCTTTAAGTAACTGATCAGCAAGTTCAATTCCACCATTCAAACGTACGTATTCTCCAATTCTGTCCGCTGCATCGGGGGATACTCCCTTTTCATTTATCATTTCCGTTCTTACTTCTTCCCAAGGTGACTGAAATTGACAAAAATATCAAATTAAAATCCATTGTCTTAAGAATGAAATTTGTGAAACTTTTTTAAACATCAGACGAAAACAAATATTTGCTTGGTACTTTCGTTTAATGGATTGACATAAAAATAATATATAAGTTTTTATTATAGGTACCCCCTCCTGCCCCCTTTAAGGGGTCGATTTTATGTTTTTTGCTATCAATTAATACTACATAGTTTTTTTTTATGTCTTATAACTTTAATTACCTTGTCAAGTTTGTCGACAGTGGAGCAAGTAGAGCGAAACTTGTCGGCGGGCACTCCACACGCCTCAAACATTCCATCAAGCAATCTTCTGTGATTCACTTTCAACACATACTTGCCGATATTGAGGGAATCTAGAATTTCTGTAACCACTTTAAGACATTCCGAATCTGGGACCATCGGGTCATACTGGCCTGCTATATCAAAATCCTATCAGAAACAAATGTTTTACTTTAAAATTATTATTAATCAGTGGGTTGATTACTTTTATATAACTTCTTAGTTGGTGAAAAGAATATTATGATATGTCATTTTTATACAAAATTAAATATCCATATGAAACTTAAGTAGTTGATCAAAACAAATTAAAATATATGACTTTCAACATGATAATACAATTATTCCATATGGTTCATAATTTGGTAATTAAAACATGAACCTTATAAAATTATTGTATTAGGGTCCAAAATATGTTACAGTAATAAAATAGGCAACTTACACACTGATAAAATTCCCTGTATCTCCCTCTTGTCATAGCCGGGTTATCTCGTCTATAAACTTTCGCAATGTGATAGCGTTTCAATGTATTGATCTTATTCATAGCCAGATATCTAGCTAGAGGTACTGTTAGATCATATCTTAAAGAGAGGATTTCTCCTCCTTGATCCTTTAGATCATAAATAAGTTTAGAATCTTCACCATATTTTCCAGTCAAGACATCCTGGAATGTTCGAAATTCAATAAACAATAACATCATTTGCTAAAAATAGTCTACTATCTTTCTAGTTTATTATTCTTTATTAATATTATTACCAATAAATAGTAAATGTAAATAGATAACTGTTATCTTATAAAACATGAACAATTTTACACTATAATAAAGACAAGCATATCACCAGACAAATGCAGCTAGAATGATACTTAAATATTTCATTGTTTACATCATTGTGTAATCCTTATTTAATAACATAAATATTACTACAAGGTATCATCAATAAGCTTAGTGATTTAACTAGCTGTACCTTTAATTCAAATACTGGGGTGTCAATACACTCTGCTCCGTGCCTTTTAAACACAGCAATGATTTTTTGTAAAACATCATTTCTGATAGTCATCTGCTGTGGGGTATAATCTCGAGTTCCCTTTGGTGTCTTGAGAGTAAATTTCTGCGGTGCCACATCTTCAGCAGTCAACTGACTTTTCAAGGCCAAAAGCTTTGACACCTCAGCTTGCACCTACAAAGATTACAACATAATTACAGAATCATTGACAAATAAAAAATAAAAAGTTTTTTTTTTATTATAACTGAAAACTACAAGTAATCCAGTACCTTGTTGCAAGTAGCTGTTGTAATACTTTTTCTGAGGCAATTATAATAGACGGTGTTGTGCAAACTCAATACCATTACATGGTTCCTTACAAATCTTAGCAAACTGTGCGTCATGCTTCAATAATCTTTGTTAAATTTAAATTGAATCTATAGGGCTCCCATCACCACTTGAACGATGATATTTAAAACTATCAAAAAAATACACAATATTATTAATAGTACTGATTTTTTATACAATATATTGATTAAAGTAAATCATGTAGAATTTTACAAGTGGTAATGGGACAACCATATGTGGAGATTCAATTGCAATTAATAATAATAATTACAACAAATACCACCAAACATATTTTACTCAACAACAACTCAACATAATTATGATTTAGGTGCCACACAACTGTCCTAATATTTACACTTTTATCTAAATTAAATATTTTACACACTGCATTTCCAATATAATATGTTTTATCAAAATTAGGTACTCAACATCTATATAGCATTTTTATATAATATAAAATATAGTTTCACACACAACAGATGTGAATCTAATTAAAAGTGAAATGTGTCACCATAACCAATTCAGAACACTACTCTATACTACATCACAAACCTTTTGCTCATATGTATTGATTTTCGTTAATTTTAAAGGGTTTTCAAGAGAGGGAAATGATGTAATTTCTGAGTCAGAGAAACTCCGCATATGGTGCCACCACCTCTTGATGAATGGATATTTTTTTAAATCTACTTTGTGTCCTATACTTTGCATCATATCAATATCACATTTACTGGGCACATATCCACCTATGTAGCTGCACTTTGATAAATGCATATCCAACAATTCAAGATCCGGATATGTATAAGATCCCACATCCTACAAAATCAATTTCCCGATTATAATGTGGATAACGCAACGTAATGTATGATTTCACATACTTTTTTTATAGACGAAAAGTTATTGTCTAAAAATACTATAATAATGTCTAAAATCTAACCTTGTCACTCGATTCCTTTGCTGCTTTCAATTTCCTTACTAGGTCTCCTTGTTCTTTTATTTGTTGGAGTAATAACTCCTGCGTCTCTGTCATTTTTTAAATAAATTATTACTCTAACAATTGCAACGACCCACCTTAGCAGCCTCTCAAGGTTGTGTCAAGTAAGTAAAAGTAAGTCCGGCACACTGCTGCTATACTATTTTAAAAATAATTGCAGGTTAGGTTTCTTAGATTCCCTTTCAAATGCATTCCTTTCATTTTTATAGCATTGCGAATTACAATCCGTCATACGTCACGATCATGATCTGTCAAATGTCATGAGAAAGTCACAGACTATAGAAGTATTATGTATACAAGTTCAGCCTTGCAACCTGCAACGTTATTCTAGGTAAAAAAAAATGATGATGCCGGCCTACGGTATTAATATACTACCGAACATAGGCATGTTACAAATGACCACGGATCGTTAAAGCCTTAGAGCAAAGTAATATAATTATAAGAAAAGTTAAACCTAACGACACAACAGTTAAACATAGGACTACAAAATATTGTATCCTAAGTAAAGTAGATCTAAAATCAAAGTGTACTTGCTCTTTAAGTAATTTGTTTTAAAAACTAATTAATTGGTTTAGAACTGCAAACTGCAGATTAGTAATTGCGATTTTGCTTTGTTGCACAAACTAAGTAGCTTTGTTGGATAGTTGCAGTTGACCATAGAGTAATAATAGAATATAAATTACTCTAAGCTGTTGACCCTATTGCTTTGCTATGCCTTTTACAATGTCGGCACACATGAGCCCATATATAAATTTATTAACAATAAATGATTATTTTTTATTTTCAGAATCGATTTTGTGGCACCATCTATCGGCAGTGAGAGTTAAGCTAAATTTACCAGACGCTATAGCACGTTTAAAAGTTCTATGACCAAGATGCAGAGGGCAGCGATTCAGTTTCAGATTCAGCCCTTTGGCCTTGGATACACGAACGGGTATTTTGTTATGCCTTGGGCCAAACATGCCCACCCTATTGTTTTTGGTTATAATAATGTGTATTTAATTCTTAAAAAAATTTGTTTGTGTTAACAGAATATTTACCTTGGTGTTACGTTTATAATATGAAATGGTTATGATTATGACACAATAATATTATAATTGTGAAATATCGCAAATAGAGTAAACGAAACCAATATTTCGTAATATTTCTAAATAATCTTAGATTAGATAAAAAGAAATATAATCCTGTATTAAGTAGAGGAGCAAAAATCATCTCTTTTTTCTGTGCAGTGCTATGATAAATAAAATATTGACCAATGACCATGAACCTACTATTTATTCTACTTCAATTCAATGACTTCATCGTCCTTGATAATTCGGTACTAGCTAGGTATGTTGTGTGTTGTGCGTCAGTCTTCGATTACTGTTAGTGTTAGATAACGAAGGCCAGAGTATTCTACCTGAGGATACAATTTAATTTATACTTCAGTGTAGTGTTAGCTGTTCTACTGTGTGACGGGGCGGCGGCGTGGTGAATACGTTTTGGGATAAGTGTGAATATTGTGCAATGGAAAAAGATAGTAGTGTTCGGTTTATATACTTTACCCTTAAAAAGGATGGAAATATTGATTTTAATGAGGAAAATGAAAATACTCCAGAATTCATTCTCCCGCGACACCCGGAAACAAATGATTTGGATATTTATTATTTGCAAAGTATGTTGAAATATTTTGATCCGTCGAAGGAGGTTTTAGGCAATGAAATACTGGACGCGTTTCCTGTTATATCTTTGACCAATGATAAAGATAACAAGTTCTATAAACTGTCTATTTATAGATTACGTGATTTTTTTAAAGGCCAAATTGAGGAAGATGAGTATATTCAAGCTTCTATGAAACATGTATTTGTGTACAGTCTTATAACCAAACCCACCAATAAAACTTTTAAAAAGGTAATAGCAGGATGTTTGGACAAAGTGTCACCAGTCATGTATCATCGGGATGAGCGAGACACGGTGGATTGTGACAAATACAAGCTGCATTGCCTCGCCAGCTACGTACCAACGTCTAAATTCAAAATAATGAAACTTTTGAAAGGATGGATAGAGGGCGCTTTACATTTTTATGACTATAGCATTATGTTCTTTGACCTTCGATTTATCGGCTTTGATAGTTTTACTGAAAATGTAATTGATTTACAAACTAAGGACCTATTTGACCCTAGGTGCAACTTGAAGAATATAAATCTTCCAATTTATGAACCCCGAAAATTGACATTAGACGAGCCTGGATTATACTATGAGAAGGAATTACACCTAAACAACATTTTTAAAGATGGAAAATGGCTATTTACACCACCCAACAATGATAACGAACGCGATGGAAAAGTTATGATGTTTCGGAATAACGATTTAAAAGTGCGACTCGAAGACATATTAACATGCTTCTTCCGTAAAGGTAACTTTCGTTTGAATGACGTGTTTAAGTGGAATCGATATCTCTACGGTGGCAAATTCGATAGCCATTACGACACTATGTTTGTACAAAACTCTTCTGAGGAATGCTCCCTGTACACTTTATTGGCCTATTTGGACGTAAAAGGTGATAGCTTCATGTATTTGTCTGGCGAAAAGGATGTTCAAGTACGTCTAAAGAGCAACATGATGTACATTATCCCGCACTGGGTGAAACATCGAGTGGAGGGCGAGGATATGAGAGAGTTTATCAAAACTGAAATAGTATTTAAAAACCAACACATCGGAACTACTTATGACCAAACATTAGCCGACGCCTTCGACTCAAGTTGTTATTATATGTTACAGAGTGTTAGACATCCGGAACTGAAAAATATCGTGTCGCAGAATTTTAACACGATCAATGAGGCTAGGTTTTTTAGAACCGTATATATTCCTAAACTAGTAAACAACATATTTTTTGTAAAAACTTTATTTAAAGTGCCACTCGAATACTATAATTTCACAACCGGTACTTTAGTTAAAACCACTGATGTAAAGTTTAACTTCATAACAGATGGAACTTATTATTACTTTAAAAGGAGCACTAACGCTAATTTAATCAAATCCGCCCGTGTTTCTCGTAATGATGCGATAATTATGTTATCCTTAATGCAATTGGACATTTTGCCTAGAAAAATATATGATAGAAGAGTGAGGGAATGCACATGTGGACACGAGGAATGTATAGATTATTATAATGACTTTGCGGATTATGATATAAATGAAGAAATTTTCCACTGGGAATCAAATGTAGTCAATTGCAAAATAGACAATATACTGCGATGTATGGAGTACCCTTCGGATATGGGTGAAATTTGCAGGGTCGGAAATATCTCAATTCTTGATTTTCCTGATTCTGAAGATAATAATATATTCTATTTTGCCGCGTGTCAAAACATGCATCCATGTATCAGATATAATCAATTACTTGTAACAGAGATATCGTCGTTAGGCAAAGATGGAAATTACAAAAGCTTAAATGTTGAGATTATCGGGAATGAAAAAAATATTATTAAGATTCGTCAACATAGTTTTAAAAATGGTATAACTATTAAACACAGGTGGATTACAACCACATCAGATACGTACTGAATCTATTCCATTAACCATTTGTGATCTTAAATGATGTAGTGACTTTGAATCGAAGCTTATCGGATTATCGACCTGACCGCAGTAAAATTATACCAAAGTTTTTAATTAAATATTCATTTCCGTCGTAAGTTTTTTTTCATACCCCTATTACCTTTTTAACTCCATTTTATGTTTACAATAAAATTATTCATCGTATTTCGTACTTATAATAAATGTGAAAGTTTGTGAAGATGTTCGTAAATCCTGCATGTTCTAATCAATAAATGAATTAAGCTGAAACTTGGTACAGAGATAGTTCCCTTTCAGAAATAGAACATAGGACAGATTTAATCCCGAGTGTAGGTTTTCTTGGGATGAATCATAGATAAGAGTATTATACTAACGTAGGATGAATCCAATACTTTTTCAAACTAGCTTTCCGCTGGCGTCATCTTGTGTTTAACAAACTTAGAAGTAAAGTACAAGTGTTTAATTTAATAAGTATTTTGTATGAAACATCTAATTTAATACATCGAAGGTGAAAGGTATATCCACAATCCACAGAGTTGTTTGTGAATATAAAATTACCACAGGGTACTTACGTTGTGACTAAACGTCACCATAGTTTGTGAACGTCACATTACGTCATACAATCATAAACATAATGTCAAATTTATTTTGATTTGTTTGTTTTTGGGTGGACTGGTATGTGTTTGTAGTTAATAAAGCTAATAATATCAGTTAAAATATTATTAGGTGTTCTATGTAGAGTTAAACAATAACTGTTAGTAATGGATAGATTTGAGTATATAGAAGCTCGGTTATTTGAAGGTGAAAGTTATTTAAAACGTGAAAAAAATGTGAAAATATATGATGGAGACAATAAGGTAAGCCCAAATTAATATTACGCTATGTAATATTTCTCTTATAATTTAATTTTACAAAAACAAAAGTATAACCTAACAATTATCGTTGTCATTTGTCCCATAACTAAACAAATAAAGAAAAACAAAGTTGATAGATAATTATGGCAAATTATGTACTAGAACTCACAAATAAAGATGATCTTACAATATTCTATTCAACTGAATTAAAAAAATTACGGAGTATTTGCTGGATATAAAACAACATTTAATAGTGCCTTTAGTGAATTTATTATGTAAATTTAATTGCAGACCCCATATGTTGACGGAGAAGTAGTACTAACAACACACAGAATTTTATGGGGCAAACCTGGTGATATTCCAAAAGGATTGTTAGCATTGTCTCTCCATTTGTATTATGTGTTCTGCATAGAAGAGGAATCAAGTGGAGTATTTGGTTTGGGAGGACCCAAAAGAATTATCTTACATTTAGGTCCAACATTACCAGGTACAATGTATTACTGTATTCATTTGTGAAAGAATAGATCATAGATCATTAATTTATAAATAAAACTCAACTGTAAAAGAGATATGTTTAAGATGAGGAGCTTTATGTTTAAAATAACCTGCCAAGTGTGAGTCGGACTCGCACATGAAGGATTCTGTGTCATCATTTATTATAAACAAAACTTCCTTTTTTAAATATTCAAGTTTTTACCTGTTTACTAAGATAGAGAAAAAAATTGCTTAAAAATTATATTTGTTGTATGGAAGCCCCCCCCTTTAATATTTACTTAATTTTTTTAAATTTTAGTATTTGTTGTTATAGTGGCAACCAATATACGTAATTTGTGAAAATTCCAGCTTTCTATCTACCCATCACCGTTTATAAGATACAGCCTGGTGACTGACTGACAGACAGACTGACAGCGGAATAATAATAATAGGGTCCATTTTTTTCCTTTTAGGTATGGAATCCTAAAAATGTAGTCTATATTACTTATTAGCCGATAAAACCAATTAGTGTGCCAAAGAAATGGACATTATTATCTATTATTATGCTTGAAAAACATTGCCCTCTTGTCATAGCTAGCAAAATATTACATTTGTTACTAAATTGTTTCATGTGTAAAATTCACAGTACTGTATCATTTTAGGTAAGAGGACTGGGCCGTCACTAGGAAGCCCTTATCATTACATCAAGTTTTCATTCAAAGATGGTATAGATCCTGCCTTTTACAAAGCTCTGACTGATGCTGTGGCAGCAAAAGCTTGGGAAGTGCCAGGAACACTTGGTTCTTCTGTAACTATAACTAGTTCTAACAGTAGCCCAAAACCATCTGCTGCGCCAGTTAATTCTAAAATTAGGTTAGGAATTGTTGGAATTGAAAGGAGCATAGAGGAACTACACAGAGCGACAGATGAAAGTATAAGTGTAGCGTTCAAAGATTTAACCAAACTCATGGAAAAAGCAAAAGATATGGTTGCCATATCTAAGACAATCTCTACTAAAATTAGGGTAAGTCTGTCTCAAGTATTAGAAAGGTAATTTAAAATAACTGTTTTATTAATAATACTGTGTTTTAAGTGTAATTCCCTAAGGTTGTTTATCTTATTTATTTATTATTGTTACCATACAAAGTCAAACTTAATTAAAAGGGAATTCTAACACAATTGATTAGGAATGATCTGTCAAATTAGTTACTTAATTCCAATACATTTTGTTTCAGGAAAAACAAGGAGATATTTCTGAAGATGATACAGTGAGATTTAAGTCATATTTAATGAGCTTGGGTATAGATGACCCAGTCACGAGAGATGCATTTAGATCAGACTCAGATTACTATATGGGACTTGCACAGCAAATATCAGATATGATGGTTGCTGTGTTATTGGTAAAACATTGTTACTTATAATTATAGTTATAATCATCCAAAGTTATCCATAAGTTCAAATACATATCCAAACATAAATACCAATCTCTTTCTATCCTAAAATTAATCTGCTTCAAATATTTTGTTTTGAAAATGGAACATTACATGCCAACAAAGCATACACTCTTGCATTTATTATATTATATAGTATGAATAATCCAGTATTTTAGTTATTAACTATAACCTTTTAAAATTACAGGATTGCGGAGGCATAATGTCATTGGCTGACGTTTGGTGTAGGGTGAATAGAGCAAGAGGTTTAGAACTAATTTCTCCAGAGGATTTATTGAATGCCTGCAAGTAAGTAAACATGGTAACATCCAGTTTTTTCATTTACCTACTATCGGCTACTATCATTAATCTATAAATTTTTAATCAATTATTGGAACTGTAAAATTTTTATTTCATACTTTTCTGTTAATGTTTTTGAACTTGGTTTAATTCTTTAAAATTAATCTTATCTATTTTACTAATAAAAATATGTATCAAGTGGATAGATTGTAGCATTATATCTTATCAGTTTGATAGTATGTGGGGTAAAATATTGGCATGGCTTCATGTGATGTGATGTCTTCCATAATTATATTGAAATGAATTCTTTGTGAAATCGTAAAGAAATTCAATTTAAATTAAGTCACCTACAAACCCTATATTCAATAGATTCTCAATTATCTGTAATACTGCAACAATGTTTTCCTTTTCTATTATTTATTGGCCAGTAAAACTGATTTTTTATCCTAAGTGTGACCCTAGGCAACCTGGGGAACCACATCCATGGTGCGGCAGCCAAACGTATATAACGTCGTATGAGAGCCCGCGTACATAGGCAGCCATGAATTCCTTACATATTTTGGCTGCCACAGCCTGGCTGCCTAGTGTGCGCCTAGACTTGGTGTATGCATAGGTTGCTTGCCAATATATTAATAATTTTGTCTGCTGTCACATATTATTTATATTGTATAAATATTGATAAATAAATAATTCTGAATATTTTTTCAGACTACTACAAACTATAGGCGCTCCGATGTCACTTCGTAAGTTTCCGAGTGGTGCGTGCGTCCTCCAGTTAAACAGCCATAGAGACGAAGAAGTAGCTAAAGCAACCAGTGAATTGGTATTTGTAACCATATTTATTCAATTAAGTTAATACTGCGCCTATTCAATCGGCCCTGATCATTTATAAACACTTAAATACGTATTTTTTACTACAACAATTTTTTATTTTACAGCTGGAAGAAAATGGCTCCCTTACACCGGTCAAATTATCTCAACTTGCTAATGTTTCCGTCCTGCTTGCACGAGAACGTCTATTTACGACTGAACGCCTCGGCCTAGCGTGTCGAGACGAATCCATTGAGGGTCTAGAATTTTACCCTAATCTTTTCCTAACAAAGACATAATTATTACTGTAACTATATTGTAAAGATGTATATAGTTATATTACCTTATTAAAGTTAAATAAAAAATTATTAATTTAAGACTTCTTTGGTTTTTTCTTTTAGATTTGGCACGCACTAGGCAGCTAGGCTGCAGTAACCAAACGAACATAATATAACGTATGGGAGCTGGCGCACATTCGCAGCCACGAATTCCTTAAATATTTTGTCTTCCACAGCTTGGCTACTTAGTACGCGCCTAATCCTATTGTGGCCGAACCTAGGTCCTCACGGATAGACGGTAGTCACGTACCTTCTTAAGGCTTTTCTACGTACTAGTGAAGTTTTTATTCAAAAATCCTTACTATTTAATGTGAAATTTAAAAGACAAATTAAGCACAATAATGTTTATTTTAGCATATCAACATTCACAAAAGCTTACTAAGTACGCCACTCTTGAAAGCTACAGACACTTAAAAATTAGTTATTTCGATCTCTACTCTTCTCATCTTTCCGATATTAAACCTTCACAAAATATACGTCTTTTAACCTAATACTGTTAATCCTACATCCATGGTTTTATATTAAAATTTGAAGTATATAGCTGAAAATACAACAAGAATTAACTTTCAGTAGTTATTACAGATTTTTAGACCTTTGTTAATAAGAGTTTAATTCAAAATTTTCAATTGAGCCTTCAATTTGTATGTCAACCATTAGTTAAGAATACATAATCAATATTCAAACAGAAATAAATACGTGAGATGGTAGATCCCAATACACTTGTAAAAAATAGATGTCTGTTTCCTCAGACAATATCATTTTCACCGCCCATAATTATTTTTATATTCTAAATAGCGCTTACAATGCAAAGCTTGTCACACTTTATAAGCAATTATAACTCATCAAATGAGTTCTAACAAAGTAACTTGCTAGTATTTGGTTGGTGATAATATCCTTACCTCCTCCTCATAAGATATACATCTAGAGAAACTTATGTAGGTATTGTTTTTAAATGCATTTTTGCATAGAAAAACTATTCAGACATTTCGATTTTGGATCACAGACAAGCCAAATCATTTCCTTAATTTCAATGATATTAAATAGTGTAAAATATAAATATTTTAGAATATAGGCTAAATGGACACAAAAGATGTTAAAAGTATTGACTCTCACTTCACTCCTATTTTGATCTTATTAAAATATCTTGTACATTGATATGAAACTGTAACTAAAAAAAATCTACTTTTACCAAAAAAATTTTTTGATTTCTTTGCATTACTTACTTTAAATCCATTTAGAATTCGTTTTTAATTATTAGTTTTGCTTTATAACAAAAATAAACAATAATATAATCTAAAGTAATAACAAAAGTATAATCTAAAGTAAATGTGTAAGTTTTTGTTAATCTGCAATAAGATGAAACTATTAGCCAAAAAACAATTTTGTATAGTGACTATCTTATCAATGTGCAATATTAAAATCAGAGACATGGATTAAAATATACACATCGCAAATAAATGATTTGATTAATAATGGAAAAAGTTTTGATTATCCAATACATTTCCCATAAGATATAATTAAGTAGTAAATAATTAAATTTGCTAATTGCGTAATTTTATATATTAAAATTATTGTAAAAATTGCAATTATTATCTCCTAAGTGAAAACATAAATATTTACTTTTATAAGAAGTATGTTTAAATGCAACTGTAATCATAATGCAAGCAGTTTTTTATCTTACTTCTTATTGCAGGAAATCTAGAATTATATAGTTAAATACAAGTATAAAGCACATCAATAGTTAAATTGAAAAACACATTTTTACAGTAGTCATTTTAAAAAGCATGGAAAATAAAAAGGGCAAAGAAACAAGGAACAACTAGTTCTACAATTTATTTCTGTGGAATGTTAATACTCAATCGCTGTTTTGAAATCCTTGGGTAACTGCTGAAGCTTGCTACATAGTTCCCAGGCCTTGAAGTCATCAGAGGACCTTATGTTATCAATAAAGTATTCCACTCCCCTTACGAAAGGGAGCAGTAGTTCGTCATTGATAACTTCTGATAGACGATGAAGATATGCAATATTCTTAGCAAGGGTTTCTTTTAGTTCAACAGTCAATGGACGTTTATTGCACTCTACGATATCCAACTGAAAAAGATAAAATATTTTGTTACTACACATAAGTCAATATTAGATTTTTCTACCATAATAATACTTATTTTTTACACATTTAAATTACTCCTTAAAATAATATAATAAAATTAATTTTACCTTTTCCTCAATTGTGTTAACTTTCAGGCCAAGATATGTATTTAAGCATTCAGAGAGTGATTTCACAGATTTAGGCAATGTTCCAGTTTTATTCTTCCTGATTATTACATCACCAACCTGTGATAATTGTGTTAAAATAAGAATGAAGCAAAGTAAGTTGAAATTAGACAATTAAGGTACAATGAGTACATCACTTGTAAAGCTAAATGGGTATGTATGTGAAGGTCAAAATTTGAATGATTTATTGTGTCAGGTATGAGATTTTTGTAAATTTTGTTGTCTATGGCACATAATATAACTTATGAAATGGAATATGAACAAATGTGGGGTGTACAAGTGTATAATGTTATTCAATTTCACCTTACCTGGGTATCAAATACAGAAGTCAGTTTCACATTATGCTTATGGCTCAAACAATCTGAAAGTTTTCTGCAGTCATGGACAATCTTTTTTGCGCTCTCACTCTCAAGTATCTGCCTTAGTCCAGCATTGAATGCATGGTACTGCATTACCTGAATATCAAATATGTAGATCTGATGTGGGGTGGACATAACCATAAATGGCATTTGGCATTTTCTCCCCATGCTTGCACCATCATTGCTAACAGCTACATAATTGTATGTGTTCATGTCTTTTAATGCGTCATGGAACTGTGCATCAACTTGATTTATGAATATAAACTTTTTAGATATTTTAATGATATCCTCACATTCTTTCTGTGTTATTTTCAAATATATTTGTTCATCGGGCTGTTTAAGTTTTACAATATCTGTAACTTCAGAATCATAATAGTGACACACACCATCGGTTTTATAACCTTCAGATAATTCCTTAACATTGTATAGAGAAATTTTACTCTTATCCTTAGTAATATTGTAGAAACGACCTTCAAATATTTCGGAGTTCTTAGTATGAACTTGTAGCAGGTCTCCTTTCATGTAAAGGTTATCCATTTTGTGATTGAGGTTTAACGAACTTAAATATAAATATATTATTAGTCTTTCTTAACTGGCTTAATGGGTGTTCTGTCTGCTTCGCTGTAGGCTCTATAAATATATAAGCCGAGAGTAATGTGCAGGACTAAAACGGCTACCACAGCAGAATAAACGCTACTGGTAATGGGTTCTAGTCGTATTAAACCATCAAATATAATAATCTTTACGACGAAAAACGAAAGAACCGGCACGACGATGATGAACAAACAGTATTTTATCACTGTTCGAAAGACTTGAAAGTCGGGTAAATCCTAAAAAAGAAATTAGGTTAAATACAAAGAACGTACCTTTACGATACAAAAAAAAAACGTTTACTATACTGCAAATACTTACATTTGCCTTTCCTTCAATCATTATAAAACACAAAATTAAAAGAAAATAAACAAATCTCTTCTTATTCCAAACGATTCATAGGTGAAAGCGAAAACAATATTTATGTCAAGTAATCTTTAAAATCAGTCAATTTTAGGATTGATCCAATTTTCTCTCTTTTTTCCCTTTTCCACCCAGTGACTTTATCAATTTTTACTCTATGGATTTTATCTTGCGTGACTTTGATAAAGTAGCCTATTCAATATCCTGCACAGATTACTACTATATCCTGTATTGCATTCCGTACAGACTAGGACAATGCGGCTGAGCTCTAGACTAGACTAGGTATAGCGAGACCTAAATGGTGACATGCGCTTAGATGATTTTGACACTATTACGTGTATTGAATTGATGCGGCTGAAAGAAAAAACAATAACAAAGTTATCCTCCTGGCAAGTAATATTACTTTATGTAGTTTCATTATAAAACTTATTGCCCTGCGTCATGCAGGTTGCGTTGAATGCCTTTCACAGGCTTTATCAATGACCAGGTAGCACAGACTAGGATGCTAACGCATCCAGGTAGTACAAAATTTACTCTATGTATGTATGGCTTTTATGTTATTGAATGGATAGCTTTAGATTAGAACTGTGTGGAGGTCATAAACAATAAACCATGGAGTAAAAGACAAAAATGTTGCCATAGATAATTAATATCCTTTTCCGGTATAATAAATTATCCTTGACAAACAGTGGATTTGGTACACGTTGACCTATCCACGCCAAAAAAGACAAAAAATAATCTCTTTTTTTTCTCCTCGGAATACGAACCTACTTTTTTTATGGTCATTCGTATTTTCTTACATCCTTCCCTTAATAATAATTCCTAGTCTGTGCCTAAATTTCCCGTAGCACGCAATTTAATTCTTGGAAGATAAAGCGATTTTAAATGAAACTTTTACTGTTTCCTAAGTTGAATCTCCTTGTATAACAATAAAAAAAGAATAGTTAGGTACAATCTGAAAACTAATCAGGACCGACATAAGAATTATAATCCGACGAGATTCACTAAGTAACTTATATGTCGTTATTATTCTCTTTCTTCATTTGTTGGTTCGTTTTTTCTTCGGCAAATCATACCGTCCACTATAAAAATATTCTATTTTTCATGTAGATAAAAGGCTTTTCTATGGGTAATTTGATCTATAATTCAAACTTTCACAACTTCACGGTTGTTGCACATGAAAAGGCGTGATAAACAGGAACATTATATTATTTATCTATTCGTTTTAGGATTCCTCATTTTTGTCAGAACGTAGATAGGTAGGTACCTATATTTTTTCCATTAGTTAGGTAAAGTTCTTTAGGAGAAGAATCTTAAAATTCTAAAATATGAAACTTGTGCCTACGGTGCATATAATGGTACTGGCTTTTGATGGTGCATTTATTGGTACTTGGCTATTTACCAATGTACATTAAAACCGGCTATTTTTGGACTCCTATTCCTAATAATTGTGATTAAAAAAGCTGAGTTTTGTCATCAGACTTTTAGGATTGCCCCCATGTTCAAAGACCTCATTCTCGTCAAAAGTACCTACTAGGCTAGTTATCACCCATCTTTATTTTACCATAAAAAGTTTTGTTGTGAAACCAATTAAGAAATTTTACTAATGATTTTTGACCGAGGAGGAATCGTTTATACTTTCCTCGTTATAATAATCGCTTCGGCTAATACCTGGAAAAAAATACGTAGGTATACGGAATTCAAAATTCGTGACTAAAGTGGTCATCAACTACAAAATAGGCACAACAGAACTGAACAACACGCATTCATTTTAAGCGTACATTCTCTTTTATATCCGAGTTCAGTTTATGTTTTGTGTCTACTACCTACCTATAACCCTATAATTTAAAGATAAGTAACTATATTAAAAAAAAAAATAACACATTCAAAATGAATACATTGCAACACGGTTTTCTTTTCGTCCTTTTTGTAAGTTCTATAAATTCTGATTCTTACTTATTCTTTTAATAAATAATTATGTGTGCCTAATAAAACGGTAATGTTATTATTACCTTTAAATAATATTTCTGTATATTTGCTAAATTAAGTAAACTTTTAAGATATTTTTGAAATTTGTTGTGTTCAACAGATCGAGACCCTCGGTACATTTATTAATTTTAACGAGTTACAAAAAAATATTTTGCAGTGGAAAAAACAAAACATTTTAAATCTTAGCGAGGTTAGACACATAATAAATTACAATATTTTTAGTAAATGTATTATTAATTACCTATTACCTAAAATTATTCCTATTATTAATAAGAACATAAATAATTTATCAATAATTCTATTTAGGCCCACGATTTGTTGCTATATATTGTCATCGCTTTTTTATAGGTCGGAGTTGCTTCGAATGGGATATTCGATTTAAGTGACGTAAAAAACAAAATATTGCAATGGAAAACACAAAAGCTTACTGCGTTATGTCCATCAAACGGGCAAGTTTCTACACAAAATATAGTATATTGAAATTTGTAAGAGGTAGTTAACGTCAATATCTTTTATTTAAGTTTGTTTATAACCAAAACATCTTTACATTACAGAGCGCAACTGCAATATTTATTAAACCTTGTGTGTAGCACAGCGCAGCCTACGAATGTTACAGTTAGGGATGCTTGTATTACCTGTTTTTCTCGAGTTACTTCGATGCCTGAGGTAAGTTTTATACTTTTAAATAAACTACAAGTTGTTTTACAATGAGCTACCTAAATATAAAAATCACATACTAACGCCAGCATATACTGCCAAAACTTTTCTTTCTACCTATAATACATAAGTGAAAACCACATCCAAATCGGCTAAGCTGTTTCTGAAACTACTAGAACATTATAAGCTTAGTCTAGGTTGTGTAAAATTGTTTTGTAATACATTTCAGGGCCCCCAAGAACTCAATGCTTTAAGTGTATGTGCAGTACAATATTTTACAAATACGTCATACACCAGTTGTGCTACAGCAGTTATGGTAATACTTAACATGTTTTAATTTCTTGTATTCTACATATTTTGCATTTTTTCTCCGAAGTGAGTTGATGCAACCGAACAGTATTTATTGATCCACTGCACGATAGAAAAAAGAAATCAAACGACAATCTCACGATGTCTATACTTATATTTTTTTTCACTTTTAAAACTTTAAAAATAAAACTTTTTTTCCAGGCGTTGTCAACATCAGCGCTAAATGTGCAACCTTCAGGATGCTATATGGGTTATTGTGACTTCGTACGGTGCTTAAGGAGGACTAATTCAATAAATTTGGTAAACTTCCACCATCTCTCTATTTCCCTATTCTAATAAATAAATCGTACCAGGAAAGCAGGAAGCGGTGAACCAACCAGAGTTTTTAAAAACAATCCTTACAGTTTAAAATTATAATTGATATTTAGAATGGTATTTAGTTGACAAAGTTTATCAAAAAAGCTTATGGTAGGTAGCCGTAGCCTATCTATTGTTTCTCTATTTGACTTATTATAATGTAGGTGAAAACTTTTGTTTCAGATAACGCAGTGCACTCGTGAAGCAAGAACCGGAGTTAATATTACAGTTGATAGCGATAATGTAAGATTCTACACTAATGTAACGTCATGTTTACTGGCGAAAACAAGATGTGGAACGTACAACCCAATTACCGGAGAACCCCAAACTCCGGGATATACGTCGTCTGGCCTACGAGTAAGCAACGCTCTTCAGTTTTCCGAAGCTGGGGAGTTGCGGATACTTGCTTTTTCAGTTACAACACCAGTTTCATCCTCATTTTGTTCTACTTCTGCTAATTTAACTCAGACTAATTGGCTTAACAATGCTTGTTAGTATATTTAAAAAAATCTTCTATTATATGTGATTCAAGATAAAATATAGATCATAGTGATCTATGGTGTACCGTACAAATCAAAATATTAACTGTCTGTAAACTTAATATCAATGTCAATCAATAGTCAAACGTCAATAATATGTCAATGTCAAACTTCTCAAACTTTAAGTTAAAGAAATTTGAAAAAAAAATATTCAATAAAATTTAATAATGTAAATGGTGTTCTAGTTTAAATTTCGGAAACTTTTATCCAAATCTTTAATTCATTGATATACATCGGCGGCACCAGCTTTGTAAGTTTTCATAACTTTATTGAATTTAATTGTGTTTTTGGCCCTTTCGAGCTAGATTATTATTATCACACATGTATATTATCAGAATAAAATATTAATAAAAGACTTAATCAGAAATTAATAATTGAAATTACTAATAAGTATAGTCTATAAAAATATATAATTTTTGAGATTTTATGTCGTTAACACGTCAAGTTTTAGGACATTGATTAATTAGTCTATTTCTTTTTATAATTAATTATCATAACACTGGGTACTTACAATACTATAAATCTAAAATCAGGAAATGATTATTAAAAATTGGTAACCTCTAATTCTGTCATAATATAACTACTATTGACATTTCACTATCTGAGTTAAATTGTGACCATGGTGTTAATATTATACTGATTTATTTAAAACTTTTAATGTTAATATTATTTTTTTATTATAATTATATAAACTCAATTTATGGATGTTGTATATTTCAAGTGTTATCTCTCAAAAGATAACATTATCTTTATCTAAATAAATAAATTGATAATCTAACATGTCTATTGTAAATAAAACTTGGTGTTATTTGCTTTGATAATAATTATGTATGTCAACCTATATCTATAGAATATAATTTTAGTGTTGAATAAATAAATTAAATTTATCTTAATACAAGCTGACTCGGCAGACATTAGTATGCTGCAACACAGAATTATATATTTTAACCACCCTAGTATCTATTCAAATAACTTCTCATGATGACATTTTGAATATAAAAAGCAGTGTCACAAACAAAACTGAAGGAATTTTTGAATATATTACCAAAAGCTATAAAAATACAATTGTTTTCTTCTGTAGATACAGTATTTAAATTATTGATTTCCATTGGTAACCATAACCACTTAACCATCTTGTGACTTATAAAAATAGTACAAAATATATAAAACAAATACAAGTGTAATTTACTTATAAAGCTTTTATTTACAAATATGGCAATGGAATATCTTAATTAATTCTTAATTTTAATCTCAGATACCGCTTTTTGCAACTGGTTCTTTGTAGTTTTTGGCTTTTTCTTTACTTTTTTCCTTCTAGTTTGAATGGAATCATCTGAATCGGATTGGTCAGATATCATTCCAGTATTCTTCGAGTGAGATTTTTTGTTTTGTACTGCAGTCACTACAAATGCACTTTTCCGGAAACTAGATCTTGCTTGTTTGGGATCTCCATAATTCCTTCTCTGTGTAACAGTTTGTGTGTTTCGAGGGATTTCTGTGAAGCTGGTATTGTTAAAATTCACAATCTCTGATTTGGAATGTTTTAATCTGAAAGAGCAATTTTTGCATTAGACTAACTATAAGTTAATTGTATCAATTATTTCAGAATCTGAATTAATTGATTTTGATTAATTTAATACTTACTTTCCTTTCTTCTTGTTACTTTTGACAACTTTATTATTTGGCTCCAATACATCATCAGAATTTGGCACTTTGAGAGTTATTTTCTTGGATTTCGATTTTTTCTTTTTCTTTTCTTCTTTATTTTTCTTTTGTTCACCTTCAATTTCTTCTAATTTCTTGGAACAAGATCTGGCAACATAACATTTTATTTAGGAAATATTGTTAGGTTCCAGTAAGGAAAAGTGTGATGAAATATTATTTCTTACATACCTAAGCAAGGCTTCACTGTCCGTAAAATATGAATTCATGGCAAAGCTGGATATGCCCCATGACAGTGGACCTTTTTCTTCTCCTTGGATACCAGTCCATACATTTTTTCTTAATGAAGTTAGTTTAACTTGTAGTTCTGTAGGCTGCATATTTCTATTTTTTACATCAGATAAATACCTATGTAACATAAAAATACTTAAGGTGAAATGGACATATGTAATCAGACTTTGTAGAGAGTAGACTTGAAAGACAATAATAATGTTTGTTTTCTTTTGTAAACATAACTAAATGAAAGATAAAGCAGGAATAAATTTCTGGTCTATTCATGTAAAATGATATGGTGCTTACCTTGGAGGAGGTAATCGCCTGAACTGATGCCAGGATGCTGGATTTAATCTTTGTTTTCCTGTTGGTTCATTGAACATAGATACACTGCGAGGTCTTACATATTTGTTTGGATTCTTTTCTTTATCTGAATTAAATGGCGATTCATTTGTCTACAAAGCAGAAAATATTTTAAGAAAAAATAAATTCTCAAATATAAGTGAAGATTAATATATTAAAGAAATATGTTACCGGTGCTCTTATTATTTTAAGTTCTGGTGGCATTTTCTTTTTTCGCCTCGGTTTTGATTTGTTGGACGAGTGTAATAACTTATGGACTTTTCTTATGGGGCTGAGATTATCTTCATAAGATTCGTAGTCGGTTGAGGGCTCGCTCATAGCGTCTGATGTTAGATCTATTGTTGCTCTAGAAACCTGCGAGATAATTAACAAATTCTCGGTTCAGTATTGATGTGATAGTACCTATCACACAATAGTCAATATATTAAAATATACCTGTAATGTTTGTCGTTTCGTTTTCTTCCTTTCCATTTTACCAATTTTTTCTAAAGTCATCCGTTGTTTTCTTATTTTCTAAAATTACAAAACCGTCAAATAAATTATTGGATCTGTCTATTATTTGGATACTATTATTAAGAAACTTACGTCGTCCATAACTTTAGCTAGTTGATAATTAGGTGAAGGGGGTGGTGCCGGTTGCATAAAAGTTACTTTTTCTTTTACTGTACCAGCTTCTGAACTGCTACTAGATGTGTCGCCTTCATCACTGTATAAAAATAAAATAGAGTTACACGTTTCAAAATTAAATTAAATGCAACATTGAAATTATTTACTGACCTGGAATAATCAGACAAATCTATATTAGTTGGTTCATCGGCGTTTGATCCTTCTTTAAGTAATCTTGTAACTATTTTCGTTCGAAGTCTTTCTTTGCTTGGGTCTTCATCATAAAAGTCTAATAGTGTTTCACAAAATGTCCGTCCCAGACTCTCATAATCTTGAACAGAAAAATGAGTGGACATTCTACTGCCCAATTCTGAACCTCCAAAAGATGCTTCCATTGTGTAACTGTTTGCAACTCCTAACATCCATACAACCACTCGTCCAGTGCCTTCTTTACTACGTTGAATTCGAAATTTGCAGTTTTCAAAAGAGAACTGAAATCCAAGTTTTATTATTCTTTTTAAGTTTTACATGCATTAGTTAACTATTTTACTACTAACTATATACGTGTACACTTTAGAATATTTACTTTGTCTGCGGCATTTTTGTGCAGCATCAGTGGAAACACTTGTTCCTGTAAACGTTTATCCGAATTTCGACGGCTCTCACATCCATAAATAAAAACGTTATGTTTTCTTGAGTGAGCATGTAAATCAACATACATAGCTACGCCGCACTCTTCCTGTAATCTGAAATTAAAACCACGTTCAGGAAAATAATTGACACTGTGAACACCGGGCTGTATATGTAAATGTGAGTTTAGGTTTACCTTCGTATCATTACTTTAGTATGCCAAACCGACGGATAGGTTTCTCTGATAACTGTTCGGTATTGTCTGTTGAGATCCTTTCCGGTCAATGAACAACGATTGTTACCCACAATAACCTGCAATGTACTCTGAGCTATTAATTTATTTATAATAAACGTTTTGAATGGCGAAAAGTTATCTGGGTCACTTACCCCATCCGGGTTTAGCATTGGTACGAGTTTGAATATAAATTTTTCACGTAACTCTCGGGCTTGATTTGAATCACCCGTTAAATAGTCCATAAAACCTTTCATCATCCATGAAGAGGGAGTTTCTCCGGGATGTACTCTCGCTGTGATGATCACAGCCTTTTTCTTCTGGGAAAGTGATTACATGTTAATAAAATTTTAAGAGAACAGAAATATAACACCAAACACTTTTTATTTACCTGTGCCTCTATTTCATTGAGGTTTTGTGGTGCTGTAATCGTTAAGTAGTATACATTATTTCCAGCTAGGGTTCGGCAGAGTAGTCTCAATTTTGAGTAAGTAGACTTGACTGGATGCGCTTGTAATCTTGAGAGGTATTCTTGAAGATCGGAATACGTATATGGATAACAATGTGCAATGTAAACGGCATCGTCTGTATGTGGAAATTCTATATTAAACGTCAAAGTGTAACTGGGAAACTGTTCTTCCTCTTCAGAACTAAAATAAATTAATATTTCAGTCATAATTACATAATATTATCTTAATACCTTAAAAATATTGTTTTTTCCTTTAATCCCCCTTGAATATTAGGGGTGTCACTAATTGGTTTTTGATTATCTCGTGCTCTTTTTCTGATCAAAGTGAAAATAATATGTAAACATAATAATGACTCAATGGGTCTTACGTGGGATCATTTTTGTAGTAAGCTATGTTATCACCACACCGTCGCCAACCGATCGAATGTAGCTGAGCGTCCTTCGTTGAATATAATAAAGGTCGCATGCCCTCGTTGTATAAGCTTTCTGCTTTGGATAAATTTACAATTGAAAATCTGGAAATAAACAGCAATCATATAATTATCATAGTCAACAACAAATTACTTTCTTGTGTTTTCAGAGCTAGATGCAACTAGCAATCTAGCATCAACAGTAATTTTCTTTTTCATAAACTATGAATACTTTTCAATGATTTTATAATACCAAACTTATTATTCTAATATTCCAATACGTATTAGGTACCCTGTTAAATATCATGTTACCTGTACATAGTTTGTTTCTTGGTGTTAGTCACTCTGAAATAAAACCATTGCATGTGTCGATTTGTGTATAAATCAGTGCGGAGATGCAATTCGTAGTAGGCGGAAGTAATACGAATAGCTTTGGCTAAATTTCCACTTTCAAAACGAGATTCGAATCTCAATTCATCATCACCACCCGCACTTGTACACGCAGAAAGATATAATCGCGACCCTCCTACAGTTGAACGACTGAACTGAAAAATAAAGGTGATATTGTCAGTTTCGCCGATTTGACATACTACATATATTGTTTTCGTTTGTCTTTTTACCATTAGTTAGTAGTATACTATACTGCTATCAGACGTATTGCGTTCTAATGAAATGTTTAACTGTATTCAATGGATTTGATTACTGCGAACACTACAGCAAGAATAAATGAAAATATGAATTCTTATTTATTAGAATTATGATCGTGATTTACAAGTTTAATCCAATCAAAAGTAATGCTTTCTTCTTATTGCCACAATAAGTATCATGAAGTTAAATGATCATGATGCTGTTATAAAGAAACTTACATAGTTAACCGCGCTCATCGGGTAATACTGAAAGATGACCGTTCCAGCATCTTCACCGACGGGTTGTGGTTTCAATTCTTTTCCAGTAGGCACGTAATAAGGCTCTGGAGACGCAGGGAGCCATGTTATATGTTGGATTTTTTCCTCCACTACCTTTATGTTTAAAGAAAAAAAAGCAATTATGATAGAGTAGTAGAGCTTTTGTAACAAAAATTTTCATAAGAATTTTGGTATGTTTAAAGCTTATACAATATTTAAGTGCGCTTGAGAACTGCCTAAATTGTGCACTGTTGCCTTGAACTTACGAAAAATTAGAGCCCAATAGTTATTACAATTATGCGTCGAGAGTTAAAATTTACAAACAATACAATGAAATTTCGAATTTTAAATATTTGAAACTTATCTTTTCTTATTTAATTTACAAGTTTACTAGTCTTACCTGACACTCCGATGGCCATCTAGGGGCTTGTTGAGGACAGTCGAGTTCCTTCGGTAACGCAAACAAATCTCGGGGCTCCTTTAGTTTAGCTGTAGTTCTGAACGTTCTTATATCAGTGTTTATTTCTAATTGATTCGTTTTAATATTGTTTTGAAGAAAGTTTGAAATAAATGTGCCTGTAACAATTTCATAGTACACATCGATTATTTAAATTACACAATGATGGAGTGATTTTAAAAGTTTCATGAGTACTAGATAGCTCTTATTGGTTTCGTATTTTATTTATAGGTATTTTTAGTAATGCCTGTAGTACCCTATGTGCATAATAATTTTCAATTCCTTAAAAACCGAGATCTTAAATTGTAATTATACAAACAAGTTTTAATTCTTTACCAACACAGTAATCATTATTTCTCACATATCCAAACTATGTCGCACAGCTTTTCAGTAGCTTTTTATTTGTTTGAATTCATTTTGATTAAAGGTGCGAAAGTAACTATTACCTCTATTACATATTGGAAATAGGGATGCTTGTAATATTTTAACTTGTTCTAGATTCGCTATCATTAAATTGTCTTCTAGTACAGGATCCCGCGGTATACTTGGCAACGTAAGCGTTACAGCTGTATTCTCGGTGTACTTCTGACTATATTCTTCTCTTTCAATCATTATTACGTTTTCTTGGGCACACTCAAGTTGTTTCCACCATAACATTTTAGATATTGACCTTTACACTTTTTAAGTTAAAAATTTTAAATTACGGTATTGTCGAATGTTATTAGCCATTACTACAGTAAGATTAAGAAGTAAATTGGGCAACTTTGATTTAGAATTGTATCGTATAACCTGGTGAGTCGAACGGCGCACGGAATGTAACTGGCTGTCATGCAAAGGCCCAAAGTTATGGATTCAGAGAAGAGTAACTCACGAATGTCACGCTTCGATCGTATAGCGCTTTATCAGGTGATTGGTGACGTCACGTAAGCTGGGTACAGTCGGCTGTAACCGTTTTACTACGTTTAATATAAATTACATTTGTTGATAACGAAACACTTGTGTAAAAAATGTTAAGTTGACAAAATGTTTGTATAGAAATCAAAATGATATTGGATAGGTTAACTACTACTAACCTTTTAGAATTTGGGTGTCTTTTTCGCCAGATTCAGTTTCCAAAGATTTGTTTGCCATTATTTCAAAATAAACTTTTCGCGTTGTTGAAAAACTTGTACTTCAACGTTTTTGTCGCTTCCATCAAGCAATATGTAGGTATATTACAAATAATTATAATTCATTGTGAATTTAGAAAGTTCAGTTATATTTATAATTCGTTGTAAACTTAGAAAGTTCAAAGTTGACTAAAGATAACATGCTTTCAAGAAGCCTGAAAGGTGACTGCACTTCCACGTAACTGGGCGTAAACTTGTGTGAAAACTCCGCCGCCGATTCTCATTACTGCCGTAAAACTTTAATCCATTCGTAGTCTACGAAAACTATGAACGTTATAGTGTCTCGTATTACGTTACTTTCGGAGTTTCTTTTCATCTTTTATTCATTGCTAAAATCATGTTTTCAGTTGATCTATTTTATTTTAAGTAACCTTTAAATTTGTGTAATATTTATAAAGGCCCTTTGCTTAAAAATGACGTTTTTTGGAGAACAAACGTTCAAATCTTATTTATATTTAATTGAAAACGGTAGATATCTATTGGCCTTACAACCCTTCGTATGTTTTGAAGAATTAACTTAAAAGTAGTTAATGTTGATTTTCATTCGTACAAATTAATACACAAAGTAGTTTCATTTTGTCAGTGTATGTACGCCCCTAATGCATAAATGACTAATTAATAATTCCTTTGAAATAATTATTTTCAATTCGATATGGAGCAAATTGATGTTGCAAAGTAACCTTACAATAATAATTGTTTAAAAATACAAGTTGTATAATATTATTATCTTGGTATATTTTGATTTCAATTACTTAAACGACGCAAAATCTTTTTAGTCTTTCTTATTAATTATCTTTCTACACCTTTATATTATCTTTTATCTTAGTTCTGAATATTTTTTATTATATTCTTTGGAAGCAGCCTGTGCTAAATTATCATCGTTACCGAGAGCTCGCTCGAGAATTGGAATCAAGAAAATCACAATAATGCTATTTCCACTAAATTATTTTCATTTAAAGAGATCATCGACCTTACTCATACCCCGACTACAGGTTATAGTTATATGCGAAAGTTTTTGCGTGCCGATTTTTATTACCATTAACTTCAATGCGAATGTTACATAGACAGTCGCAAACTACATGATATACACCCTTATAATATTTTCTCTGTTCATGGGAAAACCAGTGGATTGGATAGTGATTCATGTTGGTCCTATCGTAATCAAACGTTTTAAAGTTTTTCGTGGAAACAATTTCAAACTTTTAGTTGTTTTGCAAAGTACCTTGAGATTTACATTTAGGAATTACTTTGGGAATATTTAAAAAAAAAATTAAGTCAATGATATCTTTTCCAGAGAGACCTTTATTCGTGATATCGTTATTGGATGGAATTTTACTTTGTACCTTAATTCGAACTGTTACTAAGGAGACTGAACATATTTGATCGATAGTCTTTGTTCCAGCTAACATTGGCCGCATTGTGGGTAAGGTTTTTCCGAAATGTTCTAAAATCAACTAAACTAGTACATATATAATCATGTTTACTTCTTAAATTTGTATGTTATTACTGGTTATTACTAATGGCTATATTTAGTTTTTTAACATTGGCGTTTATGTACTTATTTGATCCAGCCAAATATATTTTTTATATTCACGTTTTATATTCTTTACTAAATGTACAAAGTCTCAACGTATTTGTAATTTTTTCCACCACCAAACTTGTCTATTTGTTCTTTATAAATCTTTATAATGCTTTCTTTGTTATTCTTTTAAAAATCAAGCGCTTTCAAATTGCGGAAATCAAAGATTTGCGTGATCTATTCAATTTGCTTGTTTCATTCAATGTTTAACTCGAAGCTTATTGGAGTCTTGGAGCATAATTTGTATCGTTATCGAGTATCGTAAGAATCTTATGTAAGCTTGTAGCCACGTTGTGCGTAGACTATGTGTTAAGGACGAGGGAAGAATAAGGTTGGTTGTCGAGGTGATTGCCCGGGACCTGGTACAACGTGGTGCGGATCGATTAATGGAACGAGACCCGTCTGTCTTGTGTCACTCATCAATGAACGGGGGGCATTTTATATCGCTTGACTCGTGTATACGCCTGGCTGTATTACTCAGATTAGTATTAAGACTTAATTTCGATGACAATTAAATCACTTTGTTAGTGGACCGAACTTTAAAAACAATTTTATCCGCATCCGTTTCTACGAAGTTGTCTAAAGAATCTTGCGCATAAAATTGTTAACAATAGGTATCATATACCTAATTTGTGTGTAGTGAATTATGTATTTTGTAACATATTGTAACAATACGAAACTTCAAGTATTAGAATTAAACCTATACTTTTTCAAAATTTATTTTACAAGATGATAAAAATATTGTTTTTAGATAAGAAGTCGTAATGGGTCGTAAAGTCGTAGTAGCAGTATGTACGCTCAACCAGTGGGCACTCGATTTCGAAGGCAATTTGAACAGAATTTTGCAGTCGATACAAGAGGCCAAGGAAATGGGCGCCCTCTATCGAACAGGACCCGAACTTGAGATATGGTAATTTTATTTGAATTATAGATAAGATTATAGTCTCACTGCAAAATACATATTCGGTTTTTAATCAGAAAATGTTACAAAAGTAATGATTATGAATAATTATGAATTTTAAGTTTTTTTCTTTTTTTTTTTGGAAATTTTTTTCCGTTTTTTTTTGAATTAGTGTTTTATCTCGAATACTTATATAAGCGATTTGAAAAAATTATGATGTTATATTTATTTGTATTAACGATCAAAGTTAGCGCTATGATTGTCCTTTTGTCGAACATCATTTACGTTTATTCACGCAAACACAAAGTTAAGGGAAACCGAAAGATATTTTCGACTTTCAGGAAATGACATCGCTGTAATTTTTCGTAACAAAATTCTTAGATTAAGAAAGTTATGGAATGTTTACATTACAATTCACAATTGGAACTTAGTTCAGTAATCAGAAACCGATCATGTTTTATCACAAATGGTGCCTTCTTAATTAGATACCCAATCGATATACAAGAAATAAGAAATGGTACGTAAATCTTTATTTATTCGCAGTATTACATTAATAAAACTGAATTTCAGTGGGTATAGCTGCGAAGATCATTTCCACGAACCCGATACATTCCTCCATAGTTGGCAAGTATTAGCGGAACTGCTAAAATCTCCTACTTGTAAGGACATACTAGTAGACGTCGGTATGCCTGTCCAACATAGAAACGTCTCATACAACTGTCGAGTTGCGTTCCTTAATAAGAAGATCCTACTTATAAGACCAAAGATGCTGTTGTGCGAAGATGGAAATTATAGAGAATCAAGATGGTTTTCTAACTGGACGAAGGTGAAATATTAAATATTTATTTGTATTAGACGCTTGCAATGCTTACAGCGCAAGTATAAAAGCGCACTGCTAGCCATTGGTTGAACAAAAAAAACTTCGTATAAAGCAATAGTAAACCTAAAACTATTAACTCATAAAGTCGGGTTTTTTTTAACTTGTCTTATTTTTAAAGTCTATTTCACAAGGTCCTCATAAAACTGCTTGCTAAATAGGAAAAGTTAGAAAAAAGGACTAGGTATAACAATGATTAAAAGGTATTACGGAATATTGTCTGTAGGTACCTATCGGGTGCACGAACAATCGGGGCGTTAGGCAGTAGCGTTAATTATGTTGAATGTAATAAAGAAGTAATGCAATGTAATACAGGCTATTTAATTTTGAAGGACCGACAAGTAGAAGATTACTACTTACCAAGGATGATTACAGCTATCACTAATCAAACGTCCGTGCCTATTGGCGATGCTGTAATAGCTACCAAAGACACTTGTATTGGCTTTGAAATTTGTGAAGAATTATGGAACCCTCAAAGGTAAGACTATTTCGTGAACTTTCCTATACTTGATAAAGGATTTTTATATAAAAAATATAGAACATTTTTCTCTTATACGGCAGAATATAATGGATCACTATGTAATCTTAAAATCTAATAAGTACTTGTACTATGACAAATAAATTCATTCATTCATTCATTATAATCGTTTTCGTAGGCATGTGACGATAATTCCCTTATTTTCCAGTCGGCATATACCTTTAAGTCTAGACGGAGTTGAAATTATTTCTAATGGGTCGGGAAGTTACATGGAATTACGTAAGGCTTACGTCACAGTGGATTTGGTAAAGAATGCAACGTTTAAAAGTGGTGGAGCTTATTTGTTCAGTAATTTACGAGGTTGTGATGGTCAGAGAATTTACTTCAATGGATGTTCCTGTGTAGCAGTCAATGGGGAAATCGTTAGTAGAGGACTACAATTTGCTTTACACGATGTGGTAAGTTAGAATTTGGAATTTTCCAGAAGCAAGCTCGATAGGTACATACCTTGGACCAAAAAATATAATAGACTCAGTGTACAGAACAAAAAAGTGAGGTAATTTTTTTTTTACTATCTGACGTATGTCACTGACCACGGTCTGCTGAGAAATGTACCGGGAAAGTTATAATTTTTTATTAACGTTTTGTTTTTCCCTACTATGCTTTTTTGTTCCGAAGACTGCGTCTATATATTTTTTGGCCTGTGATACATACCTTTATTGGTTCTCTAACACCTGTTGATAAATACAGCTGATAAGTTTATTTGTGTAACTTTTATTTATATGCCGATAAATGCACAAACTCATTATGTAGAATTAAAGTGTTTCAAGATTTCTGATAAGAGGATTTCAGTTTATTTTCAGAGGATTTGGTTAATTAAATAAACATATTTTAACGAGCTTTATTATAATTGCATTCTAAGTTAGATAAGTAATATAAGTAATAACTTATTGTAGGAAGTGATCACGGCTACGATAGATTTGGAAGACATAAGGTCGTATCGAACGTCGATCCGGTCTCGTACACATCTCGCCGCGTCGAATACTCCGTTCCCACGAATCAATGTGGACTTCGCTTTATCTAACGATGAAGACGTGTATCTCACTATAAGTCCGCCTATAGAATGGAAGTATATGACGCCTGAAGAAGAAATTGAATTGGGTAATGTAATAGTTATGGGTACTTGGCACCGTTTTTCTATCTATACAGATAGGCTTTAGGTGATTGAGCTTTGTTTTGTATTCGTATTAGATGTAATTAAGGTTCCTTTTAGTGTTAAACTAATATAACTGAATTCTGAATTACTGTTTGTATCATATACTAAGACCTTCTTACTAAGAATAAGGTAGCAGAATTTTTTGATACGAAATTCCCTAATAATCTATACAGCTTAAATTACTTTATGGATTTTATCATAATGGGGTCACACTGGATTTGGTTCAATTATAGGCTGAAGTAGACAATTTTTTTTTTTTCATAATTTTTGTCACTCGAGTTTTTTTTTTTAATTTATGACTTCTAGTTCCTATGTTTGTATCTTTTTTAAATGATTTTTATCTTCAGTCTTTTTTTAATTTATGATTACTTACTAGTTTCTATAATAATATGATTGTTTATTATCAAAGGGCCGGCATGTTGGCTGTGGGACTACTTGCGTCGGTCGGGTCAGGGCGGGTTCTTCCTGCCGCTGAGCGGCGGCGTGGACTCCACCAGCACGGCGTGCATCGTGTTCTCCATGTGCACGCAGATCTGTGATGCTGTGCAGAAAGGAGGTAGGTAGCTTCGACAGGAAATAACTTGGTTTTTTTGGCTTAATTTAATTTTATTAGGTTTTAATTGTAACTAAAGAAAAGTTTATTTTTACTAATAATGTAAATTGAAAGATGTGTATGTTTTTATATTCCAATTTTATTTTGTTATCAGAACTGATTTTGATAAATTTTAGTATATAAATATAGGCGATATAAAGATTAGCATAGGTTAGCTTCGTTGCAAAAATAAAATTTACAGCATTTCGAGCGTTTGTAATATAATATAATATAATAT
>LGAG01000797.1:508717-540380 GCA_001278395.1 Lerema accius
GCGAGAACTCCAGCACGGAAACTAAACAACGAGCTATGCAGGTAGCTACTTGAACATGTTTATTACTGCGCAAGAACGGTTGTTTTTTCTACGTATGTATGTATGTACGTCCGCTAGTTTGGCTTGCTCTAACGACGGATTAACGGATTACATTATACGGATAACATTTACTTTTAATTTTGAGTCATTCAATAGCTTAAGAGTGATATTTTAAAAGGTAGACGATTATTGTATCTATTGTGACTTATACTTATATTTATAATGAAAGTAAAATATTCGTGATACATACATGTATATGAGTTAACTGCCATAACCTATGTAAATGAATAGGAAACTAAAATAGCGCAAAATTGTCATGTAGAGGATAGAATACGATCTATTTCATTTAGGTACTAAACAATATTGCGTGCGATAAAATAGCAAACAATGAAGTAGGTATATTCAATCAAACAATTGAAGCGTATAGAATAGAGCGTTATTTTTACCTGACTGCCTACAGAGGTTAATGATTTTTGAGTGTATATATGTTTATTTTTTTGGCATGCTCTAGAGCATAAACGGCTTGACATAATGCAAAATATGGAGTCCCAATTGTTGCAATAACGTAGGCTATAATCTTTTTTTAATACCCACCCAATTTTCAGCAGTCGGGTTTTTTTGTTTTTCTATGATTATTAGTTTTATATCGAAGTTCCAAAAATATAATTTCAGCTTGCCAGTGAGATAGGAAGTTATCACTTTCCTATAGTAATCGATTCAGCGGTGAGCGCCGTCATAGGAATATTTACAACGGCCACAGGACTTGTGCCTAAGTTCAGGAGTAAGGGCGGTTGTCCACGACAGAATCTTGCCTTGCAGAATATTCAAGTAAGTATTTTAACACAACTAATCATCATCATCATCACATCTCATAACTATCCCACTGCTGGGCTCGGGTCTCCTCTCACAGTGTAAGGGTACAGGCCATAGTCCACCACGCTGGCCTAGTGCGGATTGGCAGACTTCACACACCTTTGAGAACTTTATGGAGAACTCTCAGGTGTGCAGGTATACTGAACATGTTTCCTTCCTTGCTTTACTGAAGCAAGTGGTAATTAGTTTGTAATACGCACATAAATTTAGAAAATGAGAGGTGCGTGCCGGGTTTGAACTCAGTAACTCCCGTTCGGAGGACCAACGTTTAGACCACTAGCTATCAGTCTTTACTAATAGAAAACAGTAGGATAAAAATAGATTGTTTAGTTTTAGCACAATAATAATATAGAGAGAACTAACAGTAGTAATATTTATGTATGTACTTTGTTTCTGATACCTACGCTCAGTGCGCATAAATCAACACGATTTTGTTCTATAATATTCGAAATCGAACCTATTTCGAAATCCGTATCTATTTACATACTTTGTATGAAGTTTTACTACTGTTAGTCTCTCTATATTGTGATTTTATTATGTACAATGTTACCCAGGCGCGTCTAAGAATGGTGCTATCGTATCTGTTTGCGCAACTGATGTTGTGGGTGCGAGGCAGGCCGGGTGGATTGCTAGTGCTGGGCTCGTCTAACGTGGACGAGGCGCTTAGAGGGTACATGACGAAATATGACTGCTCCAGCGCAGACATCAACCCTATAGGAGGCATTTCCAAGACTGATTTGAAGACGTTCTTGCAGTATGCTAAGAGTCGGTAAGTGTATTGCAAAATGTTTCTTAAAGTAAAAATTGCAGTGAAATATTTAACACACCTATATAAAATATGAATTTATGTATTACAGTCAAGCCAGTTAATAGATAAGTATCACTTTTAATTAAAAACAATGGATTAGTTGTTATGTAATGAAAACGATACTAATAAAAAACTAGCGATTTTTTTAAATCTCTTACATTATTCTAATTCTAAATGGGTAATGTATTCTATGCTGAGTTTATTTTTTTGTAAAATCTACCCAAAATTATCTGGCAGATAAAATTAGTTTTAAATTTTTTAACATCATATATGTTTAACGTATAAACATTTTTTCCAGGTTTTTCCTGCCGTCCTTATCAGAGATCCTGCAGGCACCGCCGACGGCTGAGCTAGAGCCGTTGACAGACGGTCAGATCACACAGACAGACGAGCAAGACATGGGCATGACGTACGCCGAGCTCTCGGAGTTCGGGCGGCTGAGGAAGGTACAGCACTGCGGCCCGTACAGCATGTTCCAGAAACTAGTTCATAAGTGGAGTGACAAGTGTACTCCGCAAGAGGTATTTGGGTTATGAAATATATCAATTTTATTTGGTCGAATTGCAGTAAATGTGCATTTAGATTGTTTCGTATTTTCTGTGATTGTTTGCGGTTACCGTGGTCAGACTTCCTTAAAAAACGAATTTTGTTATGTAACCAAGTTTATTAAGGGTGGCAAAGTCAATGAATGACTGGTTTCAACCCAGTAACGGCCCACTATTGAGCATGGGGCTCCCTACAACTAAGCAAATATGGAGCACACTCTGCCCACACTGATACAATGAGGATGAATTATGACTAAACCATAAAAAAAGAAAAATACAAATAACGGAAGTGGAAGTAAATATTATAAAGAATAAATTATTGTCTCTAATAAATGATTGTCTCACTCAGGTAGCGGAGAAAGTGAAGCATTTCTTCCGTTGCTACGCGATCAACCGACACAAGATGACGGTGCTGACGCCGGCGTGCCACGCCGAGACATACTCGCCCGACGACAACCGCTTCGACCACCGCCCCTTCCTGTGCCGCGTGCACTGGAACTGGCAGTTCCGGACCATCGATGACGCGGTAACACACACACATACACACACACACACACACACACACACATACACATAAATCTCCACGTGCACACGCACACGCACGTACAGATGCGTGCTCGCACAAACGCACGTAAACACTCATGCGCTGGCTAATACGCTCGTTAACACCTATGTACGCTTGCACAAACGTACAAGTACGTACATACAGTTTTGCCCATGTAAGCTAACACATGTACGCTTGCAAATGCGCACGTGAACATCCTTGTACGCTCGTAATCACGCAAGTATGCATGCACATACCCACGTAAATACCGATGTACGGTCGCATAAACGCACATCGGTACGTACGTGGTCGTGCAAGTACGTGCGTAGATTATATTAGTTAAGCAGGCTGGATTAATAGCAAGTAAAGACGTCATATAAAATAGCAATTGTCTTATAAATCGGGATCTTAGTTTCAAACGTTTATTTAACTTACTGTATGCGGTTATTACTAATAGTTAATTGCAAAAATCCTTTACTTTCAGGTCGCTCAGATGACAAAAGATAAGCGTGGATCAAGTAAAGAAGGCGACTCTTCTCTCGCTAAGCAGGAGTTGCCGAGCAGCGCGGCGACCAGCATCGCCACTCCCTTTCATTTACGTAGAGATAGAAAAGGTGTGCTTATATAAATTTTACTCAAATAGTAGTATATTCATGGTAGGGGTATGGGACATTTATTTTTGTGTTTTTCGATAGAACTTAGCAAAATTTTTAATGAAAGCGTTTCGGTGGCTATTTAAGTTAACCTGTAACCTGGTTTTAATCCTCGACGGTAATAAGATATGTCTATGTTTGTTGGGTAATTGTAACAAACAAATGGCCTGAATTTGATAGAATTAATTTTTTTGAATGAGGATGTGATTGAGTTGATTCTCACCTATAATTCATGCGTAAAGACCTTATATTAGCATTAGTAAAAAAAACGTTTTTTTTTTTTTAATTTGTCCCTTGCTAGGTTTTGATATTTTGGTCAGCAGAATTGATGGTTATCATTCACGAGAATTTTTTTATACATTTCGGTGACAGTGATAAATGCCTAGTTTTCTTATTGCTAAGTTCTATTGAAGTGAACGTTACATATCTGTACAAACATTTGAATTGTTTTGTCGAGTTACGTTGTGTACTTTTATATTTGATTTTTTGTAATAAAATTGTGTTTTTTATTGACTATAAGTGATGATACTTGCCTGAACAACGTACAAATAAGAATTAAGTGGAAATATCTGACATTTAAGTACAAGTATCACTTTTATCATTGTTCCATTTGTAAGTTAAAGGGGCTTTAATTTCTTGTTTTTATAGGTTAATTAAAGTAGGACTAGCGATCGAATTTGAATTCAAGTATGTTCTTAGCTTTGTAAACCTACTTTCATTGAGAAAATATTATATACTCAGTACAAAGGGTTATATTACGTTGCCATATTATAGTGAAATCATTAAAATGAAGCCCAAATTTTTACGAATTGCACAAATTTTACATCAAAGAGTTAAGGTGCGATTCTACAAGACGCGATAGACGTTAAAATAAGACGATGATCGCATTCGCCGCGATGGCATACAGCTTTACTATGTAGTATTAATTTGTATGAGATTCAGATTATATGACTGCACTTGTTTTCTTATAAGCCACGAAAATATAAGTATAAAATCGAATTACACTTACATTAAAATTTAGACTGAAATGAGTTTCAACTATATGCGTCTCTTTCGAACTGTGCTTTTATTTACGTGTTTAAGAGAGACGTAATAATAATTCAGTAACATCTTATTATCCCGATAGTTAATAAAGTTAGTAATTCTTAAGTTTAAGTGACGTAAACCATGGTACTAGTAAAATCGATTTAAAAAATCAAATAAAATTAGGTGCGAATTAGGGCGTAGGCATACTTGTAGTTGGTACGTTCTTAGAACAAGAAAATACATCAATCGGCCTTGCTTATAAGTGTTCCTTTTAGATATACTAGACATTATCACGAAGTACAATAAAAATATTGAATCAAATATCGTTTTGTTGATTTTGTTATCCCTATATGATCCGATTAATTCTTAAACAAGTTCTAACGTCCACAGTCCTCTTAGTAACGAATTAATTAAAATTAACAGCTAATTTTCTTAAAATATAATAATGGATAGAGAGGAAGAGAATCTACGTGAGTTTCATGCTGGTCAAGTTAAGTTTCACTTTGGGTCATTATGCCAAAAGTGTAAGTAATTAATATTTTGTCATTACAGCGTTGCCCGATTTTTTGTAGAAAGTTTGGATTTTAAAGATTTTTGAGTGAAAGAAGCGGGACTGTCGAAAGCGGGACATAGAAAAAAAGATATAATCAGATGTATTGAAAAAATACGCAGTTCGTTTTCAGCACCTGGATTTTTTGTTTTCTTTACTGATTATTAACGATCACGATTAAGAGGGACGTCTGGCAACACTGTCTCAATAACACCTATTTATTAACAGGACCTACAGGCGACAAGGGATAGTAGCTCATACAAAAGCACTCTGTGAATCTGTGATAGTAGCATTGCAAGTTTGTTAACAATTCTCCTTCATGATAAAAACAGATTTGTTAATTAGGTATAAGAAAGTCATAAAAGCCCTAATAGTTTTGGTTTGAGTTATGAAAATGGGAATCTTATATGAACTCGGTAATTTGAAGTTGCAGGTTTTTAATCCGATTTGAATAATTACTAATTACGGAATATCGACGTAATACACTCGTAATAATTATTGAGTTGTGGCGACATTTATTAATGACCTAGCGTGTTGTAAAGTGGTTATTAAGTAGTTGAAAATCCAGTAAATTATATTAATTATAACATTTAGCATTCCAACAACAGGTATTGTAAACGAAAAACAATATTTTTACAACCAAGATTTTTGTGTATTGCGCACCTATTTAATGTAAAATAACAAAAACACTCAAGATTCAATATCTAAAGCAAGTTGCTCTAGCCGGGAAATGAACCCGTGACCACATTTATCTATTCGTCAGGTCCTTCTAACTGATTTGAAAACATCTATTGTTAAATTAATACCGCGTGAAAAACAAAACTTCATAATATATCAATATTAATTTATTTACTGTTGAAAAGCTAAAAATATCGAACGTGTAATTTTCACCAGTTGTGCAAATATACCAACTAATACAGAGTGTTTATAAATTCAGGATGCCGGTCTCTTTTAAATAGATTACAATATATCAAAACTTTCCATTACTGTTCGCAAAGGAGCAATCAAGATATTTTTTTTGCTTTCGAACCCATACAAAACTTGTCTGCATGTAACCTATATTCCCAATGACTATTACAAGAAAACCTCTAGTTGAATTAAGTTCACAATTCTACTTTTAGTGACAATAAGAGAAAATAATAAAAACACTATCTTTTAAGAATACGGCAGGTCGTTTAGTGGCTGCTTCAAGCAAAAGGGTGGCTATCGTACTAATGGGCTTGACGTAATATAACTTGTAAGGGCTCGTTCAAGTATTACGTAACGCAATGTGAGGGAGGCGAAGGCTTGTAATATGCTATGATGAGTAACATGGGGGGAGCGGGGAATCAAACTGACCCTTACGTAATATTGATTTTCCTATTACTTAAAAAACTAGGGGATATTTTATAATTTTCTTAAGTGGGTAATATGGCAACTCTTTATGTAAAATGGTAATTTGTGTGTTACGTAATGTTTAGGATGAGGGGGAAGAGTACAGAAAAACGTTACGTTTGTAACGTCTGTAATGTTATAATTTGTTCGGGCGCCATAAAATGGAGATGAAATACTTACAAAGTAAGTTTCGTATACTAATAGTAGCTTCGCTTGGATAAGCTCATGTCAATGGTTCACGAAACATCCATCCATATCTTTCAGGCGTTATATTTCTCGTCTGCGTGGTCGGAAATGTGTTCAAATGGTCTTACTGGTAACTTCCGTGCCGGTAACATTATTACCTATCACTTTTTAAAGCTATGCTGTCAACGAACTCCAACGAAGGTCATTAATAAGTGTCTAGCAGTAGTTGTTACTGCTTTATTTATCAAACTGCTACGGCACGGCTACGGCGTAGAATAAAGATTGAGAGTATGTGTTCAGTTCGAAATTCGAAATTAAATATAGTACTCGAGTAGTTGATTGTAGATCATCATAGGTAACGATCAGCATAGATTTCTTGCCTTTATATATTATATGTATTAGGCTTCAAAGATCGTGAGGTAGCTATGAAATGAAACTAGTTATACGGAAATGTTTAAATCATGATATATTGCTTATCAATATAGAGTAACAAGAGTTTGTTTCTAAAATATGAAACTACAGCTTGACAATGGAATAAAAATGCTAGTAAATGCAAATAATTAAAAGGTATAACCCAGGCATTGCGCTATCACAATATCGAGGAATACAACCCAATTCCGTAATGATAAGCCAATATAACTGTTCAGATCTATTAAAACTTACCCAATTGTACAAAATATAACAATTATCTTTTTAAAATCTCATAAACGCTAATTAGGTACTACTTAAATAAGTAGATAATATTAATTTTAACTATTATTTACTAAATTTAGACATATTTACAAATTTTCTTTCTTTATATCCACAAGCTTCGGTGTGAAAGCGCAAATGTACCAAAATTGAGCATCATAGTTTCCTTACAAGTCCTAAAGTCGCAGATGCGCTCCTTCACACATCTCGATGTTAAGTTAATAATGTAACAATAACGCATTAAATAACTTAGTTACACAATACAATAATTAATTCTTACTCACACTCACAGCACAGACTGTATCCGATCAATTCTATAATTTAAATAATATAAATACTTCTACAAATGCATTTTACTTGGTACGACATAATAGAGAACCCATCAGTTCATTTTTTAATTGAATAATTTCCAAAATAATTATTTAAGTACCAACAAAAAACAAACATAACATTAATTTTAAGTACATCGTAAAACACATAGAAATTGTGACGTATTTTGTGTTAAAAAGTATTTTGTGAGACAAATTAGAAGCTAATATCACTAAATTGAGGAAGAGATTCCATGATGTAGATTGATTTCTGCCAAGCGAAATTCGTACTTGACACAGTTCAATTTATAATTCGGACAATAAATGTCATCCGAACTATAGTTTGCTTCATTTCAAGTCAGCGATTCTAGTTTCACACGCATATAGCACCAATCAAGAAACTACATTTACCTACCCTGCGCTGAATTGAAATGAAGCCATATATTTTAGCATACTTTCAAGGATTTTAAGAACTTAACCGAACATTAACCTACGCTAACATTATCACTAAGCTTATAGATAATCCCGTACCATCACCAAAGATTGCACATAATACCCGATACTTTGATTTTTTAATTGCAGTCATGCCTAAGAACAGGCAGTACATAGATTTTATTTAATTCGACTGTTAAAAAATTAAAGGTATTTCATATAAGAACCAAAAATCTTATGTTCTGTAGTGTTACACGAATGTATAACTTTAAATGCGGTGTCTACATTTAGTTTGGAAGACAGCTTTAATCACTAACATAAAGGAACATTCTGTGCACAGTTTACATAGAATTTCATACGCACTAGGATAAGTCAGTTGTATAAGTTTGTGTATATCACTAAAGGGACGGAATAAATTCGCAATTCTCCATTATATAACTATATTATGAAAGTGTTTAATAATTTAATTAGAACTATTAAACTCTGCACAGAATTATCATTTGAGGAATAGTTGGACACCACGTTTAATTATGGACAGGCATTGGCAGTTGTCCTAGTAGCTGGTTGGCGAATGTTGCATTCGTGAACTTGAAGTGTCGCTTGTCGTAGAATTTGAGTAGCGCTGGGGAGTAAGGATGTTGTTTCTTGAGATGCATGTAATGTTCTTCTGGTTCCGACGTTGTGTGTCCACACTCTTCGCAGACATACATCTGAAACAATTATAAGAATAATTAATATTACATGGTCAGAATCTACCGCCGTTCGCCTGATAAACTCATGTAGTTATAGAGAAGACAGTAAAGTTATAATCAGTTTGGAGAATATTATGGAGAATTTCTAGGTAGCGAACACAGTCATAATTCGAACCATAGAGCTCCGTGCGTAAGCTAAGTTAGGCTTTTTCAATAAGACCAAGTAGGTATGTAATTTCGTACAACTAGGGTAGTATTTTATTAAAATTATAAATAATCAACATTCAACACCTACTCGGTTATTGCTATTAGGGTCATTGACTTGGATCATTATATTTTGCATATTTTACCCATTAAATATTACTAAGCTGATTATAAATTTTAATTTGTTCCAAGATATTAATTTCGAAAAGTAGTTTATAAAACTTAAATTACCTTAGTCCTTCTTTCTTTGTAAGCGTATGTGTGCTGGACTCCATGCACTTTCAAACAGTGGGATTCAAGAGAACATCTTTGGGTAAATGATTTTTCACATAGATTACACTTATATGGTCTCACTCCAGTATGTGTCCTAGTGTGTCTTTTCAAATCAAACGTATCATTGAAGCCTTTACCACAGAAAGTGCACAGGTATCTTTTAACATCGGAATGACACTTCATATGTCGGTTCAGAAGCCTCTGTAAGCTAAAGTTTTTAGAGCACACTCGACAAACGAACTTTGTTGGATCGTCTTCGCTAACCAATACTTGTTTGTTCTTTTCTTCTTCCCTCTGTCTTGCGTTAGCTTCCGTGGCTAGTGGATTCTTGACGCCGTGTCCACCGTTAATAAATTCCAGAGGAAGTTCCGCGGGTAGACCCAACTGTAAATAAAACATTTTTGTAAGTTATGACATATTCCCTGAGGACAGCTTTTTTAACTGATTTTGTATAACGAAATATAGTTTCATATATTATAAAGCTGAGCTTAATCAATTACAGCTGTCCCATGGTAAGGATAGAGATATAATTGATATAACTGCAGTAGGTTGAAGCATAAGTTGATTCAGGCTCAGCGTTATATAATAACGTATTTTTTACTTCAATGTCATCATTATTAAATTTATTTACATCGTTCTGAAGTAGATGACATTGAAGATTGTATTAAGCTTCGCCTTAAAATCAAGTGATGCTTACCCTTTGTTGCAAGATTTGCATTTTGCTATCGTTGACAGAGCCTTTCTTCAGACTTACAGCGGCAGCAGGGCTGAGCGATGATGTCTCGATGTGATTGCTTCCATCCAGGGAGTTGTTGCCACCCGGGGAAGGCAGCGATACGCCCGTCGGTGAGTCTAATTCCAAGGGGTGACTAGTGAAGGGAAATCCAGGCGATAGTATTTGCTGTCTTTGTTGAAGCTGAACATGAATTTGTAACTGTTGCATCTGACCCTCATTATGCTGCAGGAGAGGATTCAACTGCATTAATAAGTCTGGACGTTCTTTCGCGAAATTATAGGAAGAGCTTTGTTCTTGGCCTGCAAAGGCTAGGTAATTTGATTTTTCATAATACTGTCTACTTAAATTAACTTGTTCCGCTAATGATTCAATATCCACAGGATTGTGTACGGAATCAGGAGTAATCGATGATGATTCCCTCAAATCTGAGTCTGTTATAGATTCTACGTGATTATTGAGCAGACTTGCAAAATCTTCTGCTGAGTCTGAGAGATTTCCAATTATGCCTTCGTTCGTTCCAGAAAATGTTAAGGTATTGGAGAACTGAAAGTTGTCAATCACATCTTCTCCCATATCTACAACCATGGAATCATCGAAGTTGCTTCCATAATTGCCAATAGCTCCAATATTTTCTAATTTATTCTCATAATCAATTTCTTCATCTTTTAAAGCTAGACCGTAATGTGCATTTTGCATTAGAGAATATTGTTTACTTTGTTCAGGGAAATTTGTGGTGTTTTCATTATTTTCACAGTCCATATTAAAGCCATTAATGATGTTGAATTCGTTGGAGAATGTACTGGTAGCATTGAATGAGTTCTGTCCACTCTTGGTTGATGGTCCAAGAGTTTCATAGAAAGGAGGAAGACTTCCGGTCGGTGGGCTGTTTGGCCCGTAGTTAGACCGGCCATCACGGCCATTCCCACCGCTACCTGAACCGCCACCGAGTGCACCTCCGCCTCCTGAGCTCGGCGCGGCACTTCCTGTTCCTGAGCTAAAACTGCCGGATCCACCACTGCTTTGGGAGTTAGAGTTAGAACCACTGCCACCTGTTGAGCGGCCATGGCCAGCAGCAGCGTTCATTATTCCAGGAACTTTATTTCCTGGACAATTTCTGAGAACTAAAACTGGTCTGGCTAAAATCTTATTAGCAATCTTAGAACTGCTAGTTCTTCTTTGCTCTCTAATTTTCTTCTCCGTTTCTTCATCTTCTGATTCCCCCCGCTTCTTTGCAATAGCATAATCGATAGGTTGATCTTGCTCTGGTTCAGAGGTGGGTAAAGTGGCTGGAATGCTGACATCTGACAATTCTTTTTTACTGTCTCGGAACTGAGATTGTGATGGTGTTCTCTGAATGACAGAAACTTTTTGGCATGTGATGTTATTGTCAATGCCTGGAGAAGGTGTCGATTCCGGTGATGGTGAATTCCGAGATGGCAAGACAATAGGGTCATTTTCTAAAGGATCTTTTTCTTCTTTTATTAATGGTTTGTCTTCTGTTTTCTTATCATCTGCAGCAACAGGCAAATATTGCTTTCTTTCCGCTTGTGTAAGAACATGTCCTCGATGACTGCCATATGGTATATCACCACCAAGGATTGATGAGATAAATCTTCTTGGTTCCTTTGTACGTCGTTCGAATGTACTTTTTCCGATGTTACTTTCTCCGAACACGTCACGATCTGTAACGTAAGAAAAACAAAGTATGAGTATTATGTCAAGGACTAAAAATATCTAAATAAAGTGTTAACTATAAATTTATAAACTTGTTATTCAGTAGCGACCGTTCTAGTCGGTTTATAACGTATTCTGTGCAGCGTCGAAGGCATGAGGCCTCGTTGACGTCACTGGTATGTGCCTCCATAACGGTAATACTCGCCTCCGCAAAGCCACCTACACCACGGTTGTGTATGTGTGCATTACAATAATTGGCGCGCCAGCGAACAATGTGACAAATTCAATCTCGACCTAAATCTATCCACCATTGATACCGTAGATTTACTATTTACCATTTAATATTTTTCCCGATTTGTTTGTTAACTGATATTGAAATTTTAAACGTATCAGCACCAATTTTTGTTTCGAATAAAACAATAATAGGTTAAATTATAATTGTTGATTAGCTTATTGTTTCTAATTCATCTGTACATTACAACATTGTAGTTGAATTGATGTAGTTTTAATCTTTTTGATTATTGGCATAAATATTTTTTTTACTCCATCCTTATTTAAAATAGATAAGTAGATGATACATTCGAATAGTACCTAATAAAGAACCCAAACATTTTTCTAGGGTCTTTGTTGAAAAAATATCTTTAATGTTAATAACTTTTATAACCACCCAGACTTAATTTCAGTTTAATATGTTCCCACTAATACATCCTTTTTAAAATTCATGCAAATAGAAATAACATATTGTATTATGACCGTTCCTAGATATAGCAAAAAGTGCGTAGGTAGTCAGTGAAAGTTCCAAGGTTGGCCGAAACGAGTTCCTGTGCCCTTTCTCGGCTTTTGTTCGGGACTCAAGGACGAGGCCTGCATTGTTGGGAATTCTTTTTTATACGTTGCTTGTAATTGTATGCGTCTGCGCAGCGAGGCATGACGGCTCGGACTCGATTTTGGTATCCATAGAGCACCATTGTCGGTCGTAATTTTCAAAAAACATACTTAAGATTCCCGTGCACGTTGTCAATGTTTATAGCGGCACTTAAGCCTCACAAATACGCGTAAATATTTTTATGTTTGGCTTTTCTAAAAGCCTTTGCTTTATACTCCCTGATTCTTGGAACTTGACTTACCAGACGTGTGTCACAATAAGTTTGTTAGCACAATACTTTACTTATTTAAGTACGCATTTAATGTCTCACAATAATTAAAGGGTATAAAAAATCTTGTGGTCATTATACCTACTTAATTAAAATTGTACTTTATACTTTTTACGAGATCTTATTATTATACGCGGTCATTGAGCCTGGTTTGAACCGTACCAGATCGATCTGAATGAAATCACTGGACGGATACTGAATAATCGATTCAATAAAAAAAATCAGTTCTCGAGGTGGCAATAAAGACTGAATTTATTAATTTATATTAAGCAGTGTTTCGTCATGTTTCGTTTGTGGATTTCGACGAGATTAGGGACAATCTAACCGATCCAGTTCATCCAGTGCGTCTTTTTAATAATATCTATGTATTTTTTTTATGCATTGCTTAAACATATAAACCAATTTTTAACCCTTGCATGCTCGGTATGGTAATGTTTGTATGAACAAAAAGTATTTACAATACTTTTTTTACTTTTCCCGGCTCGCGTTGGTCCACAAAGTAAAGACTAAATAGAAAAATTTCGATCTTTGATCTGAAAACAAATATATGTAGGTAACATAATTCTGAAAAACCGACACTGATTTTCATGAAAATATAAACACAGACACAAAAAAAATACCGACTTAATTGTATTTACCCAACAAATATTTATAAGGTGGGTTCATTGATAGACCATGAACTGCCTAATTTATATTCATTGTCAACGCTCATTAGTGTCAATTCTAATAAATAATTTAGTTATATTCGTTACCGCACTTTCTGAACGCAAACCATATTCAAAATTTTAAAGACTATTTGAGATTTTTGCACCATACGAACGACTTTGTATTTATTATTCTTCATCATATTTAGTACCGTACGTGTAGTCATGTTTTAAAATAGGTACTCATAGTTGCACATTAAATGCCAATGCTTATTATTAGGCAATTTAGCCTAAGGGAAAAAATTTAGACGTTCTAACAAATTATCTTAGGCATCTTCGAAAGACAGGGTTGAAAGTTTAAAAGATAAATGATTTCGTTAATACGTTAGTGTACAGACAGACAGACAAGCCATACAAAAGGACAAAGTTGACACCTACCTACAAGTTAAATAAATTATAGTCTTCATGACTATCAGCTTTACAATACGTGTAACAAGTAAATAAACCTTCATATTTATTTATTAGCTCGAAGCACTCCACCTGACATTTGGAAACCAGACTTCAACATCCATTAATATTCTTCGAATCGCGCATCATTGTTGACGATCAAACTGAGCATCTTAATGAGTACTTCGTTCAATATAATCTGAAATTATTCGCCTGTAAATTATTGATAGTATTTGTTTAGAACGCTGTAGTAAACCGTTTAGATTTTTCCAGTAAAATAGTTTAAAATCGACATAAGACAAAAAAGAATACTTGCAGCCTCTAGTTCCACTAGATTACCATATGCACGTACCTACATTAGCCAACATTGAAGTCATTGTTAACGAGGTCTATTTAAATAGTGCGGTTTTTATTCTAAAACGGTAAGTCAAGGTCTCGCAATTACCATGTCCATATCTATTCAGTTACTTGCTGTTTCCTGTCGAGAAACAGTGGGGGCAACCTTGAATGCGAACACTCATTATTTGGCCATTAAAGGCAGCCTCGCGTTTTGGCAATAATTAGTGACTCTCAAATGGGCCGGGCTTATTCCACGTATTTCAGATATGTAATTAAGATGCATACGCCGTTTTGGAATACGACTTCTAGATATTGGCTGGGAATAAAACTGTGATAAACCTTTGCGTGGATAAGTTTATCGAATACCGTTATTCAATTTAGGTAATTGACTCTAAAATAATGTCAATTCAACTATGAATCATCATAACGATACCTTTATCGTTATCGGTTGGCAATAGTTCAATCTATGATTTCGTCATAATTGCGTCTGTTAGGTACTTGCATTGTTAATAGTAAGTGTTGTCTATTAATTACCACTAAATGGATACTATTAATACAGCAAAGTTAAAGCAAGTCCAATGCTTTATTGTCGGCAGAATAAAATGGCTGGATTTTACGTTAACTTATTGTTAATTAAAACTTGTGTAAATGTATGGGATAGTCTGTGTGATCTAGGTACTTACATTATTTTTTTGGAATTGAGTTGATCTTTGGAACGAATGATATAACAAAATAATTCAATCCTCAATCAGTAAAATGATAATTGAATCCCATCAGTACGAAACAAGCCGCAAGTGCAAGCATTCGATCACAGATTGGACCGACGACGCGGCATCGTTGCATCTACCTATAATTAAGGCGGCGGTAATTTGTATTTGTACCAATATTTATGATCGACGGACGCGTACAAGTACAAAGAGACGGTAAACTAGTTCGGGACAATAATAAAAACTAGCGAACGAGTCGAGGTGGAAGCGTGAAGAGGCCAGTCGAGTCGAACGCGGACTAGCTTGTCCTTGCGTCCGGGGTTATCGGACGCCGTTAGCATTTAACGCATTAAATAAAAACCAAGACAGCTATGAAGAACCGCTCCGGACGGAGAGCACATAAAATTCCGTTGAAGCCTTTTTTCCATAAACATAAGTACCGATAGCACACGGTACATCGCAGGCGCACTGTCGCCCGTCAAGGATTGGTTGAAAGGTCGTTGGGAAGGACATTTTTTGTAACGAATTATTTAAGTGCGTTCGACATATGGAGACCGTTGGAAGTGTTTACATGAGAGTGTGCTATTTATTTCTTGTTTTACAATTTGGTTATGTATGTAAGGATGGAACACAACATACCTACCTATTCAGTCTGCCATCCTCTACAAGCTGTTGTTATCAATAGTGACACGTATACATACAACGCGAGAATCATAATATTTTTTAAGTACAGCACCGAACAAGCGCTCATTTTTCTTTTTAGTGTCTGTGAAGTTTTTAGTACTAATTGATCCTTATAGATTGGATTTAATCTGATGATAAGCTAGTACCTGTGTGTGTACATCACGACTTCTTAACTAGTTACATTGTTACAGAAAACTTAATAGTAACGCTATTAACATCTTAAGAATGTAATTGGTTCGCCTTCCTGATATTTTTAAGATATCTGGTACTATACAAAAAACATCAATTTAATACATTGTATCTTTAAACGAACCTCCACAAAAACTGCTCAGCACTTTATTACTTTGATCACAGCACAGCGTGAATCACAACCAGATTTGGCGAGGGTTAATGACCCAAATATGTTTAGCGAAGTGTTCAAGGCTAGCATCGACTAATTTGGTTTGCTAAACAAAAAAAAATCCGGTATCTAAGAAGGCGATCAATTGATTTGTTTTCGTCTATGTCCCTCCAATATGGCGGAGGCAACAACTTGGTTTAGGTTAAACTTTTCCGTTAACACCGTTATTCAAATTTTTGTGACACGTTTGAATTATTATTATGTAACAAATAAAACTGATTTCCTAACTCGTGACTTAAAGTGTATGATAAATCATACTAAAGTGAGTATTGTTTAAAAAAAATGGTATAAGTTAAAAAATAATTTGTACCTCCTTCTTTTGAAAATTGTCTATTTCCGCAATACAACCAAGCAATTTCTAACACCTAATTTTGGGACTTTTATGTCTATAACAATTTTTGGCTAAGCTATTATTATGTACAGTCAATTTAAATTGCCCTCTAGAACGTAACCGTGGGCGACATTCAGCAAATTGCTCTAAAATACCTACACGAAATGATTATCTTTTATAGCGGCATGACACAACAATAGATGTGATGACCTTAAATTTGAGATGTGTGCGTGCGAACATTCGCCGTTTTGTTTGTTTTTTAAATTTTGTATGGCAGTTTAAGTTGTAGGATTTACGAAAATCCTCGTGGCTCTGTCCAAGTTCGGCAACATTAAGATGATATCTCCATTGTACTTTATGGAAGCCATTTTTAAAAATGGAGAGGTTTTTATTTTTTTGACAGATAAACTATCGTCCTCCTAGGTGGTCTTTAATGCATTCCGATTATACAAATAACGGTTTGTTATGAAACATTAATTTATAAGGAGGATAACATGCATGAAATCACAATTAACAATACAATTGTTAAAAAATTCGAGCTACATTAACCGTAAGATAAGAATTTAAGACTATAGTTAACGGCACTCGGTTAATTTGTCACGTTATAATACACGTGCGCAAAATTATTTTTCGCCAGTTTGAAACAGTTACATGCGACGAATTTTAAATTATTATAATTATTAGGATAAAATCGACATCAACGGAACAATACCAATTGTTTGAACTATTCGTTGAATCGCTATTACAAAAATATTGTTACCGTTCATAATCAATATACACGTGGTTAGAACGTTTAATATATTGAGTTTCTAAACTTTGAAATGTAATGTTAATTAAGGATTAATTAAATCCATCGTAAGCTGTGATGACTTTGTCAAAGTTCCGTAAATATTCTGCAAGCCTGAAGTCTATTAAATTATGTCCCTCTCATTTTATTTTTATAAAAGTAAAAAGGAAAACATGCAGTTTGTTGGTGAGTAAAGTTACAAAATCTATAGGTAAGGAATCCCAAGTATATCTGTATATCTACAATACATAATGTATTATTCTAATGAGACTTTTCAAGCGGTCACAGTTGTTGACATATCTCTTGAGATCGTTGATGAAACATCCTAAGAATTTACCACTGGCACAGAATTAGGTATCAAAAGTATTACAGTATTTACCGAAAAAGAAAGAAATTATCTCCAAAATTCATAGCGGCGATTATAATATACTTCCAATTAAGCACCTATTTAGCGACACAAAGTGTGAGACCATTGAGACAAACATTTTTATTAATCCAAATTGTTGTTTGCGCACAGCATCACGACTACTACAAACAGGTTTTCAATACTCATACCTAATAATAACGTAATAATATCTTTATAGTCTATGTTATTGATTAATATTCTATCTATGGCATTTAATAACATTTTTCCCTCTATTAAATTAAATATAAGGCAACTTTAAATATCGAAGGTAAACAAGCGGTATGAAAAGAAAAAGTGCTCGTGATTTATAGCTAGATGGAAAATATTCTTCAATTACTTGAACTGTGAAACAAAAAAATCTAAATGTCACTAGAAGATTATTCAAATGGAGATTTAAACTAATTTACTGAAGATATTAAAACAATAATTTGGGAGATGTAAGTCAAAATGTACGAAAAACAGGCGAAATTCATAGTTTCCCAATAAGAAAAATATGTGCAAGAGTTAGTGTAAAAAGAAGTTCTAATTCCAAGCACTGTAAGTAGGGCAAACTGATAATTAAATTAATATAAATTTATAACTACATACGTATTTGTAATTTAGCGTAATCAACATTTAAAAAATTTAAAAATGTACGAATGATGTCGCAAGTCGCAACTCATTTATTGTTGAAATCTTTATCTGAACGCAGATCCTATTGATCGATGTTTGCCAAAATTACAATTTAGATAATAATATTTTCAATTGTTGAGCAACAATTTCTTATTAACATTTTCTGCAACTGCTATTCAATAAACTTGATCTTATATTTGCACTGAATTCCATTAGGCGTGCATCTTTATAAATTATTTACTCGTGAAGATCGTTAGCTAGTAAATAAGCAGCTGGGTACTATAAATAAGATGACCAGCGTCAAAAAACTAGCAGTTACATCAATAAGCAGATGTTTATTATAAAATTGTTCTGGGCAATAAAAACAAGCGCGGTACCCGCATAAGTATCGAGAAGTTTGCAGAAACGGAATGTGACAACTTTTGCGAAGACATGTGTGACCGTTCCATAAATGACAACTCATCACGTGCGTAGCATCTTGCTATCGGATCTAGCAAAAAATTAAGTAGCAGAGACCCACGCCAATTTAGAAAATGCTGACTTCGGCCACTTGAAAATATTTTGTATACCTATAATTTAGCTAGCCGTACCAAAGGAGTTAATTTCTCTACACTGAAAATTTCGAAGGAATAGTTTTTTTCTATAAAGAACGTTATATGAGGAAAGATTTAATGAAGCTATTGTCCCGCTTCCGCAAAATCTATTAATACCGTTAAAATGTTAAAACGCTTATCGATTTTATCTTTATTTAACCGTCTGTTTTAAGTACCTGTATAATAAGTAATTAGGATCAGCTAAGCATACGGTGTTAAGCTGCCCTTTAAATTCATTTCAATTCTACGAACAGATTACTACCCGACTACCATTGTGAATATCGGAATATTTTTTATGATCGCCAATCTTTGAAAAAGCAAAACCTTAAAAATGTAACTGAAATACAATGGGCGAAGGATACAATGGCATTACCGGCCACATGGCGAAATGTTTTATTCTTTTTGAGTAATCAAAGATGTACATTTTTACTGTTCATTTACGGCAGCATACGATAAAGCCTGTTTCTGGGTTCTTTTGTCGTTTATGATGGCTTGGAACAGCAAAAAAGGATTTAATAAATTCTTGTTTTTTTTTTACGGTTTCTTGCTTAAGTCGTTCCGTTAATTTATATAATCAGAAGTTGTTCCTCGAATTTGGCATTAACGGTTTATCGTAAAATCGTTTAAAAGATATTTAGGTACCTATTTTTACTCTGTTGATTTGGTGGCACACACCGACAATTTTAATGGAAAAAATCAAAAATGATTTGACTGAGGGATAAATATAAAAATGTAAGCTGGTATTAAGATTTTTAAATTCTGTAGGATTCGTATTTTTTTCGTAATTTGCCGATTATATTGTGTAGTAAACTCGTCATTGTTTTTTCTTCTGAGATAATTATTATATTATAAAAATTTATGTATTACAGTAACTTGTGCATAATAAATATTTTTTATAACATTAACGTTATTTTATAATGTCAATATTATTATGTGTATGGAAATTACACATTAACTTATGCTCAATAACTTTCAAGATTAATTTTTACGTTTAAAAGAAGCTGCGAACTACTTTGACCTAACTAGATCAAGTATTACACGATAGTTAGCGAAAACCTGCCAATGTCTATTTTATTGCTTTAAATTGATTCGTTTTAACGCGTTTTTAATGAGTCATTAATTGCTTGATTGTTGCGAAATAAATATGGAATAACTTCATTATTACTTTAGTCATTTACAGTAGACTGTGTTTCGATGAAATGAGAGCATCGCGTTGAAATCTTTTATATAGGAACGAAAGAGTATCAAAATTATGAGAGATTAGATTGGATTTGTAAATATCGTATTAATACACTAATATTAATTTTATTGTACAATAAAAATGGAATTTAACGCGAGAAGAATTGCCGTTTGTAATATAAAACTTCTAATACATATTTTGGAACAATTCAAATTCATTGATCCAATACTTAAAAGCATTAGTTTAATGTTATAATTATGTAAATATTTCAATTATTATTTATATTTCAGAGGGAACCCTTAACTCGCCCCTTGCACGCCCCTTTTATACGTCAGGTTGTCCATAGACGTGACAAAGGGAGCTCTTATGACCTTCGGGGCAGAGTACTGAGCCTTGCCCTTTCCCGCACAGGTGCCAATTCACCTGTAATTGCTATTTTTTATTCATTCGCCCTTTAGGAACGAATGGTTATACGAAAAGTATGCGGGCTCTACTTTCTGTAACGGTGCGATCGATTCTTTGTCTAATCCTTACGCGGGAACTTTTAACTTCAAATGAGTCATTAAATTAACGATTTTTACGTTTAACTCAAATTCCTATTTAGTTACATCAACTTCGTTTATGGTAAAGAAGTGGTTATGAAATCTGACGAGAAATGAATTGGCGATTCTCCTGTTGACGGAAAGGTATTTATATGACATCATAATGCTCATTTGTAACGGTTGGTAGATCTTTGGGACCGTTAAAAATTAATAGGATCAGTCAAGGTTCTCATTAGGTAATGACCGTTTGCGATACACGCTATGCAAATTAGGATCATCAGAATCAACATTAGAATAAACGGTGAAATGTAACATGTTTTCATTCGCACAGTTAATTATATTGAAATGACAATTGAGATTGCGGTGAGTAACCTAAATACAAAGCGCGCGATGGCCGGCGGAAGCGGCGCCATTGTGCGGCAATCATTGACACCTCGCTGCCTACATCATCCGGTCAATTCCTGTCTCGTGCTATGACGACTTCACACTCACCATATATGCCATGCAGCTGATGAATCCTAACACCCATCTATATTAGATTTTACTTCAATATTCATGATCAGTCTACGATCATTAGCGACCCGTCCATTCTAAGAAGTCGTCAGTAACAAAATCAGTCTTAACATCAAAATTACTGTATCATATTCAAGGATTGTTACCACATACACGATTATAGTTGTACTTTTCTCCGCATCTATAATACATAACTTACTAAATAAACATCAAACTGCAGAAAATCATATAGATTTCTTAAATAAGCAAATTTAATTAAAATTTAGAATAAAAATTGTTCCGTACTTAGACATCTTTAAAACTATTATTAGAAATGAGAAGTACAGCCAATCATATCTATCATGTATAGCAAGTTTTTAGCACATTTATGTAAGCAAACATGTGCCGAGAATCGCGAATACACGACAGTTATATCAGTGATTCACGTGTTGTTGCTACTTCATCCCGTTAGCATATTGAATGATGTTAGGTTTGGTTTTGAAATTATTGTTCTAATCAAAGAACATATGACGGTTGGTTATCATGATATAAAAATAAAAAATGATAATTGTCATCTACCGTCAACGAAAATAAATTAAAACCTAAAAACATTGAATGAAATTACAGATGACAAAATGTTTAAGGATCACGCAAGTCCCGCATGATCTCAGGTAGGTTCGCAAAGCGGTGCCGAGATCCGAGAACAGGATTCTGTCCATGCAACAGTCATCCTTTTTTTGTCGACGACAAGTGGCCGCTATGAAGGAAGTGTTAAATGAGACGTTACAAATAACAGACTAGTAGTAGGAATGAATATTTTGGACACAGTATAAATATCAATAACACACTTTGTGGCGACGAATACCCATTATGGAGACTTCTTAAAATATAAAATGTTAGTTGCGAGAAAAAAGATTTATACAGCGGTTACACATGCAATGCAAAAGATTCTGAATCGCCTCGTTATGCTATTTAAAACAAAATTAAAGAAAGACGGTTCATGTGATGAATGGTCTCTTTATACTCATGAATATTGAGCGACTTACCGGCACATTCTTTATCCTTTTTCAAAAGAAGAGGTATGGGAGCATCGTCAAGAGGAGAGCCGGGACAGAGCAGGTCTATTTTATTCGCTAGCAACTCCTGGCCCTCTTGAAGCCCGAGTTGCTGCTGCTGGAGCCGCTTTTTTATAAGGAAGATCTTCGGCATCTTCGGTCGTTTTTAACACTACACTAGAATCCTGTTCGTCTGTATCACTAGGTCTGTAAAATATGTCACCCCGTCCAAAATCGATCAACACAATTTTGCATCATAACACTGCACGGTAAGTTTCCTCGCGTCGCTGTTGTTTATTTAGTGCGGAGCAGCTAGCGGCACATGCGGTACCGTTGGCCGCTGCGAAAGGACTGAGAGCTAGTAGGTGTGCGGTGCCCGCGACACCGTTGCCCGAACAGGTCCGCCCGCGCCCGCGCCGGCGCCGCCCGCCCGGCCCCTGCGTCCCTTGCGCCTGCGCCTGCGCCGATTGCCGTCCAACCACTACGCCGCCGTCACAAATACAGATTCCAGTAAAAGTGCTTATGTATAGGAGATCCCTTAATAAATCCCGAAATGCCTTTCTGTTGTACTTTCATTTTAACAATGTCTCTTTGAATATGTCGGCTTTTTACCGTTAAGCGATTCATTTACAATCATATCTTTCCAATACATGTTTTAAATATTTTTTATATTACTTCACAGGTTAAATTTAAATTTAAATTACACAATTTTCAATTATAACAGCATTTTTCTAGTATGTTCTCTAATCCTATTTTCCAAATTGAAAAGTTTTTTAAAATAACTCAAGAAGCTGTCTTAAAAAAAGTTAACTCTCCAAACGATGTTCGGTTCAGAGAATACTTTACATTTGAATCTGTGTCAAACAAATCACCACATGAATCACAACATTTTGAAGGTATAGAATATTAATTTGCATAAAATTGAGGTCTACGGTGTTTGTGGTAACCGTGAAATTTATGAATATTATACTAAAAACTTTATCATATACAAGTTATATTTCATAGTCTTAAAAGAGTTCCACTTTTAATGTATAACTAACTAGGTAACAGAAAATAGTTAGTGCGCTTTTTGTAGGTACCTATATCTTCACTAAACTTTGTCGGCAAAATCCTAATCATCAAAGAGATTTAAAGAATAATGGATGACCGAAACAGAAACAGAACACAATCATTGAAGGGTATTCTCTAGCAGATACAATGCCAGGATGTAAGAAAATATGCAATAAAGCAATACCAATAAATTTTACAACTTTATTGTTTAAACCAATTTGTGTTGATAGTAGGTCCTACTTCGGCGTCTATTTCGTCCTTATGCTACTTTTCTATTCTGTATATTGCTTTATTCTCTGAGATCTTTTCCGCTTTTACTTTATTCACTTTTAAATTCTTGCTCAATTTATTTATCATAGACTAGACGATGCCCGCGGCTCCGCCCGCGGAAAAGTCGATAAACAAAATATTGATTTTATCCCAAGGGAACCTATAATCGGGATAAAATGTATCCTATGTCCTATTCCTGGATGCAACCTATCTGTGTACCAAGTTTCAGCTTAATCCGTCCAGCGGTTAGACCGTGAAGGAGGGACAAACATCCAAACATCCAAATATCCAAACATCCAAACATCCAAACATCCAAACATCCAAACATCCAAACATCATTACAAACTTTCACATTTATAATATTAGTAGGATAACGTTCAACCCATTGATACATTTATCTTCAAAGCATTGGCCAAAATAAGACTTCCGTCTTTCATCGGCATGTATAAAGCATAATCGTACCGTTTATTGAACTTGCTTACTTCCGTGATCTAATGTGTTAATGCTTAAACTTAACAATAGTTTTATTCGTAAAAGATTTGTTATAACTTTGTCTGCAGATTTTACGAACCTCTTTATATGGATTATCTCCAAAAGGCATTGAATTGTCAAGATCTGTGGTTTTGTAGATTATATAAAATCGTCTGCGTATATATGAATACGTTTGTATTTTATTATTGGTACATTTGTTTTATGAAAGTTTGTATTTGTAGAAATGAGTAGCAAGATACAGTTTTTAACATACCTAAATTCCAAAGTACATAATATATGTCAATTGTTTATAGTATAATAACATTAAAACGGTGTAAAAATAACATTAAACCAAATTATATTCTGAAAAATAAAAGCCCACATCTTCAAAGTAAATGTTAGGAGCGTGGGACCGTAAAGTAAAGTTTTACCGTCAAATACACCTTTAATCTGAGTATCATAAATCATTGTTTATTAAAAAATCGCCCTAACGAGTCCGCAAGGTGGCAGCTAGTTGTTTTGCTAATTCAAATAAAACAACAGTAGCGTGCTACCGAATCGGTTCTGTTTACTTTTTAGGTTCGAAGAAAAAATGGAAATGATTTCGGAGTTAAAGCGTCATAGTGTTTTTGCGAGCAGTCAAAAACGCGAACATGTTGCATAAATAAGGATAAATGTTTAGTTCCTTGTAGTCGGTAAAAGTTTTGTATTTTTGTTGAAGTAGGTAAATATTTATTTTTTCAAATTTGAACCCAGAAATTAACATAAAATATGTATCAGTCAACTAAACTTGGTACTAAGGCCGGTAGGTATACTTAAAGTCCGTCAAAGTCTCATAGTTATTTTATTGTAAGGAATTCCAATCTTCGTACCATTATTTAACAAAACACGGTAATTTAAGCATAAAAAGAAACTTCAATCAGATGTTTCGTAATGTTTCTTTTTTCCGATGTTGAATGTACGTTCAGATTCAAGCAGTCCCGTCGTGCAACCTCTTCAGTTTCTATAGGGATCACGGTTACCATGAAGTTACTAATATACGATTGCGGTATATATTTCGGTTATATTCATTTAAAAATTAATTTATCGGAAGCTTTTCTATATTTGTTTCAGCAACATCAACCTTCGTAACAAGTAAAGAATTCTAGAGTACCTATATCTAATTTCTTCTCAGCTTGATAGTTCTTGATTAAGGTTAACTTTCACATTTGCTAAATCGTGAAAATAGACAATTATTATTGACTTTTTTCATGCAGCATCATCTATCAATTTTATATAGAGGTTCAAGCCTATTTCTATTTTGTCTATTACGTCACCTTCGTATATATAACAGATATACCTAACAGTAAATATTTTTAAATTCTGATAATATATACGTCATCTTACTACATCACTGGTATGACGTTCGTCGTGAGCGTCGGTTGCGCAACGCTACAACGCAAAGCGTGCGCCTGCGCAGTGGTTCCACCCCGCCGCGTCGCACTTCAAGTTCTTGGCAATGCTAACCTTTTTGAGTTTATCTAGCGACGGGTGCCAATGTCGGTTCCACTCCAATGATTCTACGGACAAAATCCGATCAACCGTGACCTTATATGCTACTTGTAATGCTTACTTTCGAGGAAAAGTTAATGTTGCATCTATCTGATCTTTTCCTATAAGTTCTGATTTAAATACCAACTTATTGCATCTGAACTGGTTGCATTGCGAAATAATTTGTGTTCGTCTTCATTTTTCAGTTTTTAATCCCATGTCCTGAATTCGGATCGTGTCGCCTGCCATTTATCAGATTCCAATTAAGTACATGATTTTAAGATTCTTTCGCAACTTTATCATGTTATAGTAGATACTTATACTAGAACTAATTTTAGTACTGTGTCTAATTCTTAGCCAAATAATTCTTTTTTCACTGCCATATACAGAAGCAAACATGTTATGTTGTTATACAAACAGGTATGCTACAATATTACCATTGAAATCATTACTCAAGACAATGATAGTTCGTACTATGTAACTTAATTAACAGAAAACAAGTTAAACTGAAAATCCTCGCACTCAAGATTCGTAAAGCTCAGTGACAGATGTATCAACATCAGATAGGCTCAAGTGTGTCGTCGTAACAGATCGCAAGCAATGCAACGGTACACTTTATGCATTCCCGATGATTGCTTCCAAGCACGCGCAATCTTACACCATCTGGAACATTCTTGCTGTAGGGATGTCTCTTTGTAATTAATACCTATAACATTTTTTGGACCTATTACGTATATTTCGAGGTAAATTGAACAGTTTGTTATTTTTAAAATATTTCTTAAAAAATACTTTTTAAGCAATTCTTGTGCTTCTATATCTCTGCCACTTAAATTTCTGCTAATGTATCTTGTAGAACAATAGGTACGGAAAACTTAAGGCTTTATTTTTGGAGATTATTGGGTTGTAGAACCCCGTTTATTCGACAGAAGTCGTGCATGGCGATAGGGTTTTTACCAGCCTGGCTAGCTGATCGGAATCAACCGTGAAATGGTTTTCACGTGTTTCAGTTGCAGTGTCAGCAAGTCTTCTGATTGCAACATATTGATGACTTTAAATTTTTGTTTTTTTTTTTTACTTTGGTGTTTTGTCCTTTTTTTCTTTCTCATTACGTTGTCAAATTCTGGTAAATTCAACACATATTATTTTCACTGATTTTCTCCGTTCCTCACTCCTGAGTCCTCGCCATCCTATTCAAGGTGTATCATCTCCCATTTGTATATAGAGCAACAGTGTAAAAATTAAGTCATTCAATTATAGTTTTCTAAACGGACGATCGTTTGGTAACAAAAATCCATTTCTGCAAAGATGGGTCCTATTTACGTGAGTATAAAATTAAATGTCCGTGTGTCATAAAAGTACTGTTTCACATACACAGTCGGTAGCTAAAACTAGTGGCAAATAAATTGCCTGGTATTAATGTTAAGAACCGGTTCAATGCTTATACTCAACTGGACAGTCATATTATTCAATTGGAGGCACGAGCCTTCTCGATAGAAGAAATAGCGTTACGTTGCCTTGTACTTCTGATTTATCTGATAATTTCAATTACCAATGACAGCTCTTTGAAAGTTTGTTGACATCGATCAGACTGATTGGTTGGCTATTGATCACCACCTACGTACAAAGGACCTCACAGCGCTTATAAGAACATCTTTTCAACATTCCTATGTTCGAGTAACACTTCAGTGATTTAGAATAAGGTCTGTAAAATACAATTCCTTTTATAATTCTCTGTGATCATTTAGGTTTTGATGGAGTATTACCTTCATCATACTTATACGTATTTTAATTAAATTGGTGTCTGTGCCTTTAAGATCTTTTTCATACAACTTGATATAGACAGCAGAATATTGATAAGTATCATACATACATAAAAGATTTGAATACCCGTTTATACCTAGTATTATGTCGAGTTAAAAAGTAAGTCTTAATTACAGTTTTGAGTCTTGGGCCTTGACAGACGATTGAGACATCCGTAAATTCTGACGAGGTAATTGCGGCATCGAAGTTTTTGACTTCAAAAGGTAACATTACGAGTATGGTTCGTTACGTGAATTAAACGTCAGAAAATTCTCAAGCGCTTAATGTCGACGTGTAGGTACTATTGTTACCTATACCGGTTGTCAAAAGGCTGTGGCGTGGAGCCGGCAAGCGAGTGCGCAGGGGAGGGGTTGGGTACAGCGACCGCAATTCCACATTGGAGAACCGGAAAGTCGTAAACACAGACGATTGTTAATTAAAATTAAACTTTGTCTGAACGTAATATGGTGCAATTTTGCGGGTACTAAAACGGTTGTTAAGTCGTTAAGGTTTGGAACAGAGAATAGCGTTGCCACACCGCAGCGCCCAGCCACCATTACCCATTGCCAAGATCACGGACCGGCGAATGTCAGCCACGTCACGAGCGAGCTTTGTGCTATTGCGGCTGAATAGTTCCGATCCGAGTACGGAACGTAATCGTCACGACCCGACGGAGAACGCTAAAGATGTTTATGATTCGACAAAAAGTGCAATAATTCCAATAGCACCTTAGATAGAGATAAAGATCTTAATAGCTTACCTACGTGGATATGTTGAACCTTCCTTGATACTGCCTTCCTTACTTATTACGCTTGTTGGTGGTGACGCATAAAGCGTAAAATATAAGCAGGTACAGTGTTAACTGTCCATCTATCTAAATATAACCCTTGAACATGTTACTCACAGGCCATCTGAAGTGTAAAAACCTGAAAGCAAATCTTCGAGATACATAGATATTTCTCAGCAAAATTATGTAATGCTTGCATTTCATTTTATTTCAGATCGTTTATTCCATTAGCGAATCTTGTGTATGTCTAATATGGTATGGGAAGCAAAAGGCAGCGAATTTTATAGCTAATTTCGTACTCATGTCTAGAATGTTGTTCATACGCTTTGGTTGTTTGCGAACTTCCTATACTACGCATTTTTAGGTATTTACCTACAGAACAATTACAAAACAAAATCCTACTTTCTCTTACATTATTCGAGAGTTTTCCAAAACATTCGGTGTACGTTCGCTGCCCTGTCCAATGTATGTACATAAATGATTAAATAACTACTTAGTAATCACTGGATTACAAAACAGCGATGATTTAAATCAAACTTGAATATTTTTTTAAAACATTGTTTATGTTTAAATGCAGTGAATTATACAAAACAAAAATGTTAAAATTGAAAATCTTGACTTGCACTTCGGGCCGTTGGCTAGCGCAAGGTAAAATAAAGGCAGCAAAAATTCCTTCTAATTGATCGGTAAACAAATCACGCACTCGTGGCGCTCCCCAAACGAGTAGCCATTATGCAATCGGCGCACATAAATACGAACGTTTTTTGTCCACGCATCCCCACGGTAAATAGTGCCCCAAGACTCCCGACGAGTTTTGCCTCGCATCGCCGTGTACGTATAATAGCCCTTGCCCTATCTTTATATGGGCCGAGCCGTAGCCTCCTGCGATCCTCATTCAGTGCACGTAAGGTAGCGGCTCTAAGGACCGGGTTTTTGTTATAGCGCAACAGGTAGAAAGGAAAGGATTGCGAGTGCGAGCGCTGCGAGTGAGATGGCACAATATCATCTTCATCTGTTGTCTCACTCAGCTCGCCTGTCCGCCGCGCCGTCGGCGTCCGCGGCGGCCGCGCGGGCGCAGGAATGCCGTACGATTTGTGCTCGCGCATGCTGCGGCGAACTCCACAGACACATGTACATACAGCTATAGAACTCGGCATAACCAACACACACTGCCCTAATGCGTATGGGTCATATAGCGGGATTCACAGAGTTTAGTCAGTGAAATTATATTGAAAGGGAGTCTGATCATTTTTGGCCATATTCAAACATTATTGTCAAATGCGGAACTAGTTTCAATATTGCAAAAGAAGAAATTAGATTTTTTTTTGAGAGGCTGTTAAATATTTTTGATTTCGTCCTTCCTTTTTTTATATTAATTGTTCGCTTATATAGAGGCCATTAGAAAGTATGTAAAAGAAGACAGAGAAGAGGAGAAAAAAGATAAGTTCACATACACGAGTAGATAAGCTTTCCCAATTTAGCAAACTTAAATTGTGTCTAAGTATTTTTAGTTTTACTTAAATGCTGATGATTTACCTAAGTAATTAAATTCGTATTTCAATAGTTAAGTAGATATCAACTGCTTTGTCTGGAACCACTAAAGGTTAAATCATGTTTAGTTTGAGTATGCCACACATACAATGAAGTTATATTTTTTGAGCTAGATATGGAGGTACGACTTTTGCCAAATATAGCCTGATTATAGTCTTATTATAAATCTAAATGCTAAATATAAAGTCCACATCTGTTTCATTTATTTTATTATACCTATAAGCTATAAGATTTCCTACGATGGTTGGTTGACATTTATTTCCATAATTCTATCAACTTATGACATATGACCCGATATTAGCCGTCCTATATTGTAATTTTCTATGGAATACGTCTCTGTTTCTTATGTTAATATGATATTTTGTCTTAAATTCACCAACACGTTGCAAGAAATAGACCAATTGCATCGGACCATATAAATGGTTCTGCATCGTGGATCTAAGAATAAAACAGAATAATAGTTCTCTGACTTAAAACTAATTATTATTTACTTACATTTTGATAGCTTCGGTATTTTAATAATAGACTAGTATTAACATTCCGATCGGATCTAAACAGATCTGGAAAATGATACATACGTTCTCCCCGTTTAGGTTACTACAAATCTAAATGATAATGTTAAATTCTTTGTAGGTATCTTATCTTGGTCGTTGACCACCCACTACGTTAATTAATTATATTGTATGTTAATAATTTGTGAGTGACAATGTAGCTTCAGCTCATTTATAGGCACATATTAAATATTGTCAATCTGCTAAAAAATGTAATTGTCTCTTATTTTTTTTAATTGCTTTGTTCTTGTGGAAGAAGGTATTGTATAATATGCATCAAAATTACTAAACATTCTTTCAGATATACCTATAGTAATATGCAGTTTATTTCTACACAATTCTAATATCTCCTCATTTCGATTTAAATATGAATAAAGTAATTATGGAATTGCACGTGGGTGATGGTTTTTCACTGAACATATTTGTTCATTCATTAGTTTTGTTCGTTCGTTATTTATATCAGAATACGAAGAATTGTTTTGATTGTTTCAGTACTTATTAGTAAGTGCGACAACTCACAGGTATGCCATAAGTACAAACTACAAAGATAGATCGGGCATAATGTTGGTCGCGTTGTTAAGTAAACATGACAGTCAACCAACAGTCACATAAAAAGTTTCCTTCAAGATCCGGTCACACTGGTCCGCAAGATCGATGACCTCTGTTCGCCGTTTGGCTTAATGGAAATTGCTTTTCTTGCTTCATCTGTTTCATAAAGTGGGTTGTGGTTAATTGATAAACCTTTTTATTCATCAACACTCATGTCCTGGACTCTTCGCTTTAAAGTAAAATTTACTGTAACTTTTGCTTTGTTTATAACACATTTTTGTTAAGAAATCATGCAATTATAAGCTAATTTTGAGGTAAAGCTGGCTTTGTGTAGTAGTTAACCTTCGTTGCTTACATCAATGATGAGCGCAACATTACGCGACTTATGCCGTATACGACCGGTTACATATGCCTCACCCGATCTCGACTCCACTACGTTCGCACGGCTAGCCTTAAAATGTTTAACCACTAATGACGTAGCAATTAAATTGCTGTATTTCGACCTTATTTACACATTAATTTGCGTAATTGCTGTTCTGTGTTTTAAGTTATTAAACCTGATATTTATGGGGGCTTTACGAAACTTAGGTAAGTTCTTGAAATTAGCTTAACTAGTGCAATGTTAATGCAAATTTAAGTACCTATAAGTTACTATTTTTTGCTAAAATTCTATCGAGCTCAAGATGTTAATTGAATTGTAATATTACATTGTATTCATAAATGAATCATTAGAAATGAACCAAAGTAGTAAGTATACAGAAATCTAATCAAATCTTATTATAAAGTTCTACAAAATCAGAAGATAAACGAGTAGAGAAAAACTAGATAGGTACCTATAAAAACGACGATGCTTCTATGATTCTCAGATAATATCTGAAACTAACCGACAATACAAAACGTTGGCGCTGGAGACGTTAGAGGGTTAAAAAAGCTAGTTTTATCTGTCACTATGACTATAAAAAGTTACCGAGGCAGACAATATAGAATGTTTTGGGGCCAGAGATGAAGCATCTATTCATGGAAGGGCTAAAACTAGTTACAAAAGCAACGATGTTGCAATACAAGTCGGTGCTTTAGCGGTCGCGCTTGGCGGTGCAGCACGATCTAGCGTTCCGCTCTGCGCG
>LGAG01000797.1:549156-567642 GCA_001278395.1 Lerema accius
ATTTTTATCATGATTGATTTTTTATTGATTTTTGAGGCGATACGAAGTTAGCCGGGTCAGCTAGTATCCAATACAAATTGATCAAAGCGGTTCAATAGAACCGACTCTAAATACAAAGTGGAAATGAATGCGAGAATTCTCAGGCCCGTGTTAGATAAGTCTGCTGGTATAGGTTGGTAGTGAGTCCGTGCGGCGATTGTCGACGAAGGTTGGCGTTATAAAGTTGTTGGATTGTGGCGAAAAGAGGTCGCGAGGGCGCGGGGCGGGCGGCCGATGACCGGCGACAACCTTACTGCGTTCTACCAATGTCTAGGGTAAGGTCTTCACACCGAAAGTCACCGCCTATGTACTCACTTCGTCACCGAAGCTAGAAGATAGAAGCTTCCAACCATTTATGCGGACCCGTGGGTGGATTATGCATGGATTAGTTCGCTCTCAATAGTACATTCAAAAGTTTTTAGGACGACCGTTTTATGAAAGGATTTCCTCGAGAATTCTTTACGGAGAACTCGTAAATAACACTTAAACCTCTAGATGTTACCAGGATAATGTGTACTGTCTATTGTGAAATATAATTAAACCTTTTTATAGTTTGGCTAAAGTTCTCATGCTAGTTGTTTTCATCCGAGAGAAAGAGAGAGGGTAATGCCCTCTGAAGTTGTTTGTGGCAAAAAATGAGGACACAAAAGACCGGCTTCTTTATTTTGGTTAAGATAAAAAATGCATGTATCTATATAATTAATCAATAGAACCTTTACATAAAATTAGGTCACGGTTGGTGTAGCCCCTGGGTCTTTTTCTAATTATAAATCGAATAAATGATTTTAAAGAGGACGAATGGGTGATACCGTTTTTATTACAATTGTTATTTGTACGTGGCGTAAATATATAGATTTACTAAAAATCATTTACAAACCTAATTAATTAATTACTTATTTTTTGTTATTTTAAATAAGAATGAATTTAAAATAATTATTTATTCTTGTTTCTACCAATTTTCAAAAGTATATGTTTTTCAATTTACCCAAATAGGAATATTGCACGACTGAAATACAATGAAGACCAGACTGACAAAATAAATCTGTAATAAAATGTAGCAGTCGTTATTAGTAATGACAATTATTTGTAAACACAAATGGAAAATGCATGTAAAGTTTTAAGAAGATTGCTTAACATTTTCATTGCGTAATTATTATTATAATTGCGTATGTATACTGCGTCTATACTTATCTTATACATGCAATTTAATTCAGTACTAAATATAGGTACCTCCTGACTTATTATTACCCGCATAAAAAGTAAATTATGTACCCACTTTGTTTATACATTCGAAAAATCAGGCACATGGAAAGAAATGATCACTTTAATTACATACAGAAATACAAGAGTGTACTTATAAACCTGTACAAGACGATGAGTTTGTTGCTAGTATAATAATTACACGCAAGCAGTGATAGCCTAGTGGTTTGAACGTTGGTCTCTCGAACGGGAGATCCCGGGTTCAAATCCCACGGCACGCACCTCTAATTTAAAAAGTTATGTGCGTATTAGATACTAATTATCACTTGCTACGGTGAAGGAAAACATCGTGAGGAAACCTGCACACCTGAGAGTTCTCCATAAAGTTCTCAAAGGTGTGTGAAGTCTGCCAATCCGCACTAGGCCAGCGTGGTGGACTATGGCCTGTACCCCTCACACTGTGAGAGGAGACCTGAGCCCAGCAGTGGGACATTCATGGGTTGCAATGATGATGATGATGATGATAATAATTACTGAAGAAAGAAATAAACTTTACTTATAAAAATATGTTACAGACTCTATGCCATTATTGAACATTCACATGTGAAGGTAGCTTTGCCACATTAGGTAATTGTTTATTATTATTTTTCATTGTAATTATGCCCACAGTCAATACCTTTATTTCGTTAACAATTTGAAAAGAAGTTAAAAAAATCTGAAATCAATCAAATCTCTAGTTTGAGATTGTTTTTAAAATATTAGATAATAACTATTATACTTATGTATAATAAAATGTAACCACCTATAGGTAAAGAAATCAAGGTACAAAATTTATCTACGTTATCGTTTAATAATTGTATAGAAATAATACCAGACAGTCGTGCGTTAAAGGAAATTTAAATATCTAATATCTATATACATTTAATTGACATGGCGAATATTCATTCTTAAAGTGTTTAATTATATGTATACATATACCTATACTTATACCTGTAATTATATAACTATATTACCTACTACAGCTCACCTACATCCCATTCGCCATAGCTAAACACTGTCTCGGAAAAATAAAATATTTGATACCTATTTGAAATCAGTAAAGTTGTCAAAAATTCACGGGGTCAATATGAGTTGTAACGATTATGCAAAGACACAAAGTGAATATTCTAACGTTAATTCCTATTTCAAAGATTTTTCCTTACATATGATGGAGACCCTGGCGTGCAGGTTAACGGTACCACTCACGTGTCTCCGAGAAGCCATCGACCCTCAGTCGCCGCGCAATATTCTACGCGCAATACATTAATACATAACACAAAACGACGTTAATCTATCCTCAACTACATTTAAAAATCAACCTTATTCGAAAGCCAAGAAAGTCATAAATTAAATTGGCATTTCTATGTATAAAATTCTTTTTTATTAAGCAGATAAATGTACACGGATTGTAAGGTCGTAAGTTTATGTAAGCGTACTGAAGTGTGCGTCTTTCGCGAGTTACATAAAGTTTGTTTTCGTATAAAGTCATTTGCACAGAGTAACAAAAACTTGAGAATTAAGATCACGATGATGTGATACAATAATGTATTATTTATATCACAATTCACAATATAATTTTAATTATATTATGTTGAGGTGACACAACAATCGCAAATTTTCCAGCTCTAAATAGGAATACCACAAGACTGTTAATATTAAAGTCATAGTCCATACTTGAAGTGAAAACTTTACACGTTTTGGTTATAATTTCTAATTTCGCGCAGAGTAAGATTTTCTTTAGAAAAATGTTACCCTTTTCAAACTTGTTTAATTACTCGTCGGTACTTATTGACAATAAGGTTCAAAATTGAAAATTTAATAAAATGGTCCTAAACTTCGTCCATTGGGCAATCCTTGGATATACATAGTACCACATGTTTGAATCGATATTTAAATATGATTTTATCATTGTTTTAACACAGACGCATATAATATTCACATACATTATAAATCATTTAGCCATGACCACGATCCAACTAGGACGGTATATTGGATTAATTTAGTTAGTAGATAATCCCATCTTTGTACCGTTGCGTTATCAAACAAAATAACAACAGTATTGCTTAAAAAGTTGTTTTTCGTTTATATTCTCTTTTTAATATCTATTATTCATTGCATGTAAAACTGTGTTCAACACATTACGTATTGTTTTATCACAATTTGAATCTTTTCTAATACATGCTTTCTTATTTGTATATTGTCTGTCGTGTTACTTGGAATTGAATTTATTATAGGTAGTATATAAACTTATCATATAAACTTTAGCTATGTCATATCTTAAATTCGTACATGCTTGCCTTATTCTTATGAAGTAGTTCAAAGTTACGAGAAGGAAGTATTAACATATTAAAAATGAATGACTTTTAATCCTTTCTATGTCCTTATTACCCCACTTGAATTGGCCACCTTATTAACCCTACGCGATTTGAAATGACGCAGAGTATCTCCGAAGGCTACCTTTTATGTATTCCTTCCTATGTCCTATAGTTTACCTCTAATGACTTAAAACGGAAATTCGAAGCCATATTGCAGTCATATACCCACTTATTCCCATTTATGAGAGCCTAATAGTAGCAATTTAGAAAAAGAACCGTTAGATTCTCAAGAACACCTTAATATGTATACGCATTGAATTTCGAATTGTGTGTAAAATGTGATTGTAGAATCAGGGAGTCACGTGTAACACGTGAGGAGCCAAGGTCATGACATAAAATAGTAGGATTAACGCGCGGCTGATCCAGAATTAATTTATTTTGAAAGGCAATACAGTTACTTTAGTTGATATCTTTGGGTTCTGCGCGGGAACTGTTTTGTAAACCGAATCCAGTGTTTTTCATTTTTCGTGAGGTGAACTCATTTAATAAAGTAAATTCCTGTCACCTTGTAGCTCAATTAGTGATAAGGCTCTCTCCCAAATTAACGTCGTTTACTGGTATAGGTACTATTTTGGTTGGCCGGTAAAACAATCTAGGTACCTACTTCTTATTTGATTGCAGTTTAGTGATTAATAGATAAATTTTAAATAGCAACTACATTTAACTTGTTAAATAACAGATTACATAACGATATTGATAAAGCTCTCTTTCTTACGTTAAAAACTTCTGCAATGAATAAAACTTTAAGTTTGATAAATATGGTATTGATTCAAGTTAAGTATATGTACGAAATGTTTCATGATGTCATAGCCCCAATTACCTTGGCCCCAAATAAAAATTATTGTAACTATTGAGAACAAGGTTAGGGAAGACACGATAAGAAGGTATTAAGAATAAAGCTTCAGTTTTAAATTTAATTAGGTATTTACCATCCACTTGAAATTATTCATTGCAGGATATGCTCGGGGAGGCTAATTATATTAAAGCGTTTAAAAATAGGGCTTTTGTGTAATAAATTGATATTTTTGTACAGTAATATCGTTTTGTGTATGTAAACATATATGTCCATTGTCCATATGTTTGGTAAGCTGTACGTACAACCCAAACAGCTTGAAAAATAATAATTTCTGAGGTGTTATTTGATTCATCTCCATTGAGGGATTGACATAGGCAATATACATTAATACCTAAAAGTATTATTTCACGTTTCTGATACAGATTGTATACCTACCTTAATACGGCAAGCCAACCTTCAAAACATATTTTCGCTTGGGATTTTTGTTTTTCTATTAATTATGATGTGTTAATTAAGTATAAAGTAAACGGAATATCTAGTTGATGCGCACTGTTAGTCGTTTTGCTACTCGTTTTATCTACATAATCATCTCATTTAATGCATTGGGTTTAGTACGTTTTTTGCTTCATCTTTTGGACCAAGGTAAGTTAGGTTAACTCGATAAAAAAAATAAAAAACCGTTACGAACTATTGAAGGTTCCATAATTCTCATTAAATTTCAAATTGTGTCTAAATCACGAGGCGAACGTGACTGTTATACCAAGGCCATGACATAATTTTATCGATTTAGGGATCCTTTAAACCAGTGTTTTTTAACTTGAGCCCACGCCCCACAGGGGGGCAATTTCATAGTTAAGGGGGACAATGCGACGATGGATTCTTTACGATTTTAACCTTTTCGCTCCTGGCAAGTTAAATGCAATAGATATGGACAGTGTCAAATTTAACAAAAAAAGGAAATTCTTAAATGATTATTGTACCTAAATAATTATTAGGTGCGAGTTATACAAAGTGGGGTGCTCAAAATTTTTGAAAGGTTTAGGTGTGGCACGGTACAAAAATGGTTGGGAAACACTGTTTTAAACGGTGCATACGTGTAGATAGGTAGGTATCTGAGGGAACGATCCATTACGAGGAAGTCTAAGACGGAGTTAGTTTCGATTGCTTTTTAAACATTAAACAGATTATGATGGATTATGAATGCATAGAATGTATTTTTGTCTTTTCCTTATAATATTCAAAAAATTCAATACTAGATAACTTTAAATCAACATTTTTTTTTCTACTTTCATGTTCTACTTAAAATAGAACATCTTTTATTTCTATAGCTTATACACACAAAACGGACGAAACAAATGAAAAACTGTTAATCAAGGTGTATAATGTCAATATAAGTCTGCTTATCTATTAAATATATTTTATAGATAGAAATATGCACTTAGCAAACGACATGCCATCGATAAAAAAATTAAATAAATCTTTAATTTCTTGCAAATTCTATCTGCAATGTGTTTACTTGTCTTTTTTATCTTGAAGCTTCTAGCAATCGTATATTTTTTTATCTTAACTACATTTATCTTTAAACATTGACTCCCAAATTATTGCACTGTTTTACTTTTAAATTTTGTTTTCAATCTGCTGGAAATTTATTTAAAAATTCTTTTAAATATGAAAATACTAATAAGAACAGGACAACTTACGTTTAACCGGAATAATCGATCTAAATATGCGGTCAATGTCACCATGCACACACCAAGAGGTATGAAAAACTTTATTAAAATATTGTTGCGCAATAGAATATTTTATGCAGTTTTGACGACATTATCCTGACATATAAGATGTAAGAATGAGCTATATGTTTGCTTAAAAGTTTTAAACAATTTATAAATAAAAAATGTTAAATAGAAAATTAAATTAAAGAAAATGTAAAGTTTGAAAATATTTTTTCTTCCGAATAAATGGTTTAATTTTTTTAACTATGAAGTTCTATTTATTCTTATTTAAAATTTTTATAATGTAGAAATAGATACATAAATCTAAGAAAGTCTATTCGAGTTAGTGAATCCATGGTCGTGAATTAGTTCGTATTTTCATAAGAACGTTTTTACTGCATTTTAAAATATTTTATGGAGACTACAAAACAAGAGAAAAACAATGTAGGTACCTACAAATAAAAATAAAAATTAAATAAGTACATAACACTTTCAAATATTTGGTCGCAACTTAAAAAAGTAATAACGAAATTTTTTAATAAATAAAATGAAAATAAATTTTTGAAGAAGAATAAATAAAATGGAGAATAAAAATGGTTCCTTTTTATTTTGTTTTTTATTATATAATGCGATACACGTAAGAGACGTAAATAATTCACTAGACAAAGTCAGTCACGTGGCCATTATCAGGACGACTTGTATCAATTGGGTGACGAATAATGTTTTTAACCGGGGATTTAAAATGTAGCATTCTAAAATATGCATTTCTATTTAAATATTTAAAAAAATTATCATTTTCAAAATTGCAAAATATTACGCACCCTTGAGCGTAATATCCTTATATTTCAGTCAAATTATTACAACATTTTTATGACCGGAAACCGAGTTGATAAAATAAACATATTACGATCGTCGCATTTTGGACTGTATTGAAGGAACCGCTTATGAAATTACATTTGCGTTTATCAACTTATAAGACAAGATAAATTCTAAGTAAGGTAAGTCTGCAAAATTATTAACAACTGTCAATAATAGTAACGACAGATAACGCATGAAAGTTACAGATGATAAAATTAAAAATAATATTTTATTTATTTACAGGGCAACCAACACAGGTAACACTATGAATTTTGAGCTAAAGAGCATTAAATATTTTAGTATAATCTATAATTTTTTTGTAGATTCAGCTTATTAGCAGAGCAAGAACGTATTTCGTACAGCGGCGATGGTAAATGCATTTTAGTACACATCCAGATTATAATTTGACTTGCAGAGCACACGTGATGTGTGTTATTCAGGAGTTACCGTAACTTTTATGTGGGGTTCGAGTGGTATTACATCACCGTGCTATTTTGTAGTCGGAATTATGTAACCTCACATTCGATTATGTTGATTTCACTTTTCGTCGGACCACCATACTAAATTAGGTAGTGAAATTTACTCTAATTGTATTGAAAGTTCTGGAATAGGAGCATTGGTTTTTTCCGTCTCATTTCATGCTGTGATTTTCTTTATAAACAACTAATAAACCCAATTTTAAAAGGTAATTAATGTAACTAATTAAGTAAACTAATTTAAACCAATGTAGAGCGCGATAATCAATACTCGCACTTGTAACCGATATGCCTTTAAAAGATTTCAACGCGCTTGACTTCAAAGCGATAATAAAACTGCCGAAATAATGCCATAAAAATTGACTTCCAAATTGAGGGTTGCTGTAAAATATAATGATTTCACTTATTTGTACTAAATCTTAATACTATACATGTATAAATAAAAAGAGTATCATGTCATAAGAAGGAGACTTATAATACCTAATATTCGTCAAGAAATATGATCCTATTGACAAATCCTTGTAACTAGTAAAACCTATTTTCTTTATCCAGTTATCATTCATTATAAGTATGCAGGATCAGTGATAGAATTAGTAAAACACAATTTTCATAACAGTTTGTATCGTAAGTTAAACTATATATAATATTCTGTGATCTGAATTTAATAAATAGATTATATCAGTGTTGTAATACTTGAAGTAAGATTTAATGGTTCCACGTAAATTATGTGGTCAGTGATAAATCTAAACAACTTTACATTGTTGACGTATTCAACTTAGAACCATTTTGAATACTGAATCTAGTCAGCAATAAAGCCGAACATTTTCGTAATATTTTGATTATATCTACTTATTTAAATACTAATAATTTAGTTCAAATTTGTTACTAAAACTTGTCAATTTATTTAAGCATGTTTAAATATGTTGTGAAAACGTGTTCTGAACTATTCAGTTCAGTTCAATTTACAGCACCACCATCAAATGTTTTTTCATTTATTTATTTAATTCAATGTCTACGAATTATGAAGAGCCTTATACAATAGCAGTATTATAATTATGTCAACGCCCGGACATCAGCAATAAAAACTATTTTAATTGTGGAGTTAAAAATAGCCTCGATGATCCATGTTCATTTAAATTAACTTGTCATTTACATTAAAATTTTATGGGCTGTGATAATAAAATAATAGTGGAACGGCAATTTTCGAATTGTAGTACAATAAAGACGAGAGCATTCTCCATCGTACTACAGGTGCCACATAGCTCATTTTCTCACCCATTCAAACGCACAGTTCCCACGATTGAATTATTCTTTCGGTTATTGTGTACAACCCCTCTAAAGGCCGCAAAGGTTGGGGGTGAATCTCGGATGCAGGTAGTGTAGGTGTAACGTCCATAGATTACGTTCATTCAACTCAATTTATAGGAAAATAAATCGTAATAACAACACAGAGAGTTGAGATTACAGTGACAGAGCACAGCGGTTATTTCATTGTAAGAAAAGGAAATCATGTCCGTTGTCAAAAATACGTTAATACCGTTGTGAGTACGTTAAAGTATTTTTTGTAAGAAAATAATATTTGTTGGTTAATGAACTTGTAATTATATTTGAAATATATTGTGAAAATACACTTCATATCAATTATTTGACTAATTAAATTTCTGACTCACCAAAACACATGAAAAACTATCTTGATTGTAAGATATCTACTTTAACTGTTTACTGTATACAATACTTCTTTAATTGTAATTAAAATATTTTAATATTTATATAAGATAGCACTATTTAATGGACTCTACAAAAGAAAAAAGTATAGAACAATGGGCAAGGAAACGGAAGTGGGTCTCTCCGACCATTGCTATTTAATTATGCAAAAACACCTGACCTCGATAATAACGTACGAGTATACCTACTAAGATAAAGAAGAGTTAAGACAAAAAGTATGAATCATATGTTTTTGATTCATGGTATGACTAATTTTTTATAAAAATATTCTCAGACAATACAAGCTTACATGAAGATTAATTAAATCATTTCAAAAGAAGCAAACGAGATCAGTTCCACGAAAGTGCGGATAATTTTCCTTTTATTGCATATAATTGTTCATTTATAAATAGGCACTTTGAAATTATCAATGACTATTAAGTTATGTTCATTTATTTATTCAAAGAACAGACATTGAAAACTCAGAAACCTAATAATTTTGAATAGGAAGTCTAACTAAATGTGTCACGTTTTGTTGCTAATAATTTTTTATAGAAATGAACCGTTGATATTACAGAACAAAATATACATCTTATGAGTATATAATTATGTATATATGCGTCTGCGTATGTCCTGCTGACAAAAAATTAAACCACAGACAATATTTTTTCAAGACGCCAAACCCTGAATTACCATTAATCTTTTGCACATGAACTGTAATTATTATTTACAAACGTCATGATGCGGAAATCATGAACTGGATCGTGATTGTGATAAATAAAATAGGAATGATTCGCGCGGAACAATGGCTCGGGTTATCGAACTGCAATACCATTTTGGTGAAGGTCCCTAGATTCGAGGCCGAGGCTTAAAACAGCATTCTTGCAAAATGTTCTAAATTTAAACGAAGCTCGCAAATTCACTATGCTTAAAAAAATCTAATGCTGAGCAATATAGATAAGACAAAAACGCTTTTAACTTGTATTGATAAATAAGAACATAACATTAACACATTTTTTGAAGCACATGTTTAAATTTTAATTATTTAAATTAATATAACTTGCTTCAATAGATGTTACAACTCTTCTTGTGCATAAAATACAACTGTATATGTATATTGCCACTTGCTCTAGTAAGAGTGAGCATTGATAGCCCCATCATAATCAAAAATATGTACACATACTCTATGAAGTTAGTAATATACGCTAAGCATTAATATAATTAACACTTTAGGTGCTAAATTCACGAAGCAAGTTTAATCATTTCAAGAACTCTAAAGGTCATTCCCACTAAATAAATCAATACTTTTAAATTAATTATTGCTATTAAATGGAAGGCAGATTGGCATTAAAATATCGTAGCTAAATGAACGATTCATTATCAAAGAGCGAGTTCTGAGATACATTAAATTGATTTGGTAAAATTTAAATATCATGTTATTTATAAGCTATTATTACCAGTGCAGCTGTGTTAGGCTGTCTACAAAATAATTGAAGTTGACAGTCGATCACATATCAGGATAAATTAACATTAACAAGGATATAAGTTGTTTGAACGGACTGCGCAAAATAAGATACAGAATATAGGTCTTATTTGCGTAGTACCACAATGATAATCTATAATTATATACGAATGAGTATTGCTCGACGGTTGCCATTTGCGATAGCCGCATAACATTGAATAGAACAAAAAAACTGACTTAAGTTTTGGTGGAGTTTCGAAAAATATATTGGTCCGTTTTCAGGGGTCTGCTGCATTATATTTTGCAACTGGCCGAGCAGATAAGCTATAATGATGGTAAGTAGTCACCTTCAAACATGGACATCGGTAATACCAAAGGGTTCAAATATGCATGTAAAAAGAAGACAGAAAAATTAAGTTTTTTAACTATGCAATAGTTAAAAACGTTTATAAAAACAGTGGGCTTACTGATTCTCAAACCGAAACAATTTCTTACAAATATTCCTTATTTCTTTTAGGTAAAAGTGAATTCATTTGTCACATATACAATATTTTGGTCAAATAATAAACTTATGTAATAACTACATTAAGTTCTAGAATACTAAGAACAAAATACAAGTATTTATAAGCGCAACGCAATATACAGCGCCACCTAGAAGTGTACAGATCGCATCAGCAGCATATTAGCCTGACACACAAATAGAACTGTACCTACTACGTTGAGTGTGCGTGTACACGTTCACTTCTCACTCACACTACGAACGCTGACATAGAAAAACGAGCATTATGTACTCACACCGACGCAGCATTACAGCCTCTTACGTGAAGAACGTAAGCGACTGCGGAACTCAAGATGGCTGACATTGGCAATGGTCGTTGACCCAGCGCGCGCGCAGCCTTCAAAGCTTAGATCTGACATTAGAGAGGTTGTTATTTTCCGTAGCGTTTTTTTTTGTTTTATGCGAGGTAGTATTTTTATACAATTTTGAGGGAACTAACGCAACTGCTCATTTTTTATTACGTTATACCGTGAAGTTTATGTTATGTAAGATTTTATCTGCAGATTTTGTTATGGGGTTTTTTAATACATTCTCAGGCATTTGTGCTATTTTACTTTAGTAACGTTCAATTATTGGGTATGTTAGGTTATTTTAACATTTTAATTGTCTTGTCCGCAATGAATATTCATGTGGAATCAAATAAGCAGATATTCACACGATAATGTGTTTATTGATTAAATATTTGCGTTACCAGTCGGAGATATTTTAGAGGTTAACAAACTTTAGGCAGAGGCGCGCAGAGCCTCTTAATTACATATTTTAAATGAATTAAAATTCCATTGAAACTAAAAGTTAAAGACGAATAATATATAAAAAATGTATATAGGAAACTAAATACTTCCCAAGAATGGCGTTGTTTTTAAATTTCAAAATTTTAATGGTAGGAGTAACAATAGATGAAAACGTCACTATATTGGCATAACGGAAGCCTAGGACGAGCATTATGTATCTCGTAATAACGAAAAAAAATCTAAATATTGTAAGTCCTAATACCGGCAATAAATTGAAATACATAGTAGATAGAACGTTGCGGTGACGGTGGCTCCGCCGAGCGGGCGAGCGGCGCAACCGCGGAATGTAGCTCAAGCTAACGGTGCGCGCGCGCCGCGAAAAAACTCAAGTTCACTATCACGGAAGATTGCGCAGCGCCATTACCACGCGGTTACGTTGTCACCGGCTCGCCGCACAGACAACTGGCATTATGCCTATGTAATATTATATAACATCATCACCGCACTGCGTCTAACTATAATTGCTTTTATAAAATATAATCTGACCCGACAGATGCTGTTCTGCTGCAACACGGTAAATTTATTTATACTATTGGGCCTGCGCTGTAGTCCAAATTCACACACCAATGATCGTAGCTTATATAATTTTTACGAGAATATTGATGATTCAATAGGGTCTTTTGTAATGAGTCACGTAATCGACAATGTAACATGCACGTAAATCGGTTTATTAATTACTTAGACAAATTGAATTATTTCTATGATTCTTAATCGGTATCGACTGTTTAATCCTTTGATTAAACTTTCGATAAAGTATACCTACAATATTCCTAATACTATAAATAGACATTTTCAGTAAACGGTTCGACAATGAAATAACCTTCGTAAACCGGTTTTTAAGATAAGAGATCTGTCGTAGACTTATTAGAATCGGTAAACCTAGGGTAACTACTGACACATTGTTCTATCTGTTTCAGGTAATTGCTGTACTTCGAAGTCAAGGAAAAGACATTAACGAACAAAATAGCCATATTACTCGCGAATTATCTTAATTAATACATATTATATTTTATAGAAGTCGTTAAAACTTAGTTATGGACCCTTTTAGTAGTGAGATACACTTAACGATATACAAAGGCAACGTTATCTAAGCGAATCTGCTATAACACTGTTATGATGTGGGAATGTCGATTGTTTTAAGTTCAGTCGTGGGTAAATTACTCGTCTAATGCTAAAAATGCTAATCACTCTGAATTATACACGTTCCTTTTTATTTTCATGCGAACCTCACCTACTTAACTGACTAGTGTGCTTACATTGAACTTTAAGTTTTTAACCGGGGTGTTGATATGTGATGTGTTGCGTACATTATAAATATTCATGTTATTTTCTTTCTTTTAATGCGGGTGCGTTCCAAGATAATATACTCTGATAGTTATATAATTAAATATAAAGATCATGCATCAATCATCAACATCAAAAGTATTTTAAACGATATCTAAAATGTCATCCCTATAACTTAGATCAATATTAAAGGGAATAAAGAGAATTGCATAAAAAATTGCATTTGTGAAAGTGAGTCATTAGAAAATTTTCAATCGAGACAGCCATATAAATTATGTCGATGTCGTAAACAAACACATTTTAATATTTGCAGCTGACACAATTTCCGATGGTAAAAAATACTAATCACAAGCGGAGGGAACAAGATTCATTACAGTAGCCTGCGAGAAGTCCCTCGACCACCTCCAATAACTTTTGAATACTTGAAAATGATCCCAAAATCTAAGCGAACAAAACCCTTTATTCCCGAGCAAGATATCTTTTAATTGACCTCCGTTAGTAACAAGGTCGACAAAGCAGCTGATATCGAGAAATGGGTTACTAAGGCCATAATTTTCGACACAATTATCGATATTGATTTGTTTTATTTTTGTGCCTAAGCAGTACTGCTGCGGGCTAGGGATGCTAATAAGGCGTTCTGTTTTTAAGTTTTGCACCTTGTGAGACGCATCAAAGAATTATAGTATATTTTTTGACTTTGTAACAGGTGGAGACAAAAATATACAAGGGTGTTTAATATATTTATTACTTCTTACATATTCGTACACTAGTGCACTATCTGTTTGTCATCACAGACTCATATTCGAACCACCAAGCTATTACTGGAGCCAATGATCTTAAATATGATATTCAATAGCATACAGGTAACTAAACGTGATCACAATCAGATATGTCCAATGGTTTTTGTATTTAACTTGTCGCTTCTATTTTCTGGTAAAAACTAATAGAGATCTATTCTTAACGGCACGCCGATCTTGATGGGAATTTCAATTAAAGAAAATGAAAAAAATCGTATTTATGAAGCAATGGTCTATCAAGGTACTGGATGGCAAAAAAGCATCTGCAGAGCATAAGGAACAAAGATGTATAAAATACTAGAAATGAATTTATCAAATATTATTTACTCTTTCTATATACGATTACGATTAACGACCAAATAATATAACCTTCGGAAAGAAAAATAAGCATTAAGAACATGTAACACTAAAAGGATATTCGTATATTGGCGAAGCCTCTCAACTCTAAGCCCATTTACTCCTTTTAAATCAATAGAAACAACTTTAGCTGAAAAGAAAAAACATTATTATAAAAGTAACAAAACGAAACGCTAATTCCGTCGGACCAAAAAACTAAACAAGGATGAAAAACGTATCACAGTGCGTATTGGACCTGTCGACAGCAATCTCGGTTTATCTACTGCACACTTGTCTATGGCCATTGCATCTGCAGGGTGTGTAGGAAACGTAGCGTCTTTGTATTACCGCACCTGCGGAGGACTCCCACGCTCGTGTACTACACCTATTATTGCTCAGACGGGAACGTTACAGGTCGTGTTCACACTAAGCGAATCACACTCCCGACTATAACTCACAAGCCTTCGTTAGTTACATTAACTTACGACCAACTTACAACACTCTGTTCCACGACTGTTATGGTAACTACAATCGATGTGACCGGTTTAATTAGACTCAGTTTTATTAAACACAGAGTAAGCAAGAAGTAAACTTTAAGCAACTTCAATTTGCTATTTCAATTAATATGAGTCCTAGGATTAGATATTTTTAAAATAAATTGGGACAGAAATAATTTGTAAACTTTGCGCGGCCTTCTTCATATGATACGTTGCATTATTTTATTTTTATTTATATGGTCAAAGGATTAGTGGGAAATAAAGCAATCGGCCTAAAAAAATTTAAGTAACGTTAGTAATTTTAACCGTCGGTTTTGAGTTTTTATGTGTATGCAACCTTACACTGTTTATAAGTCCAACTCTTAACTTTTCTGTTATTATTGACACAAACTCCAATTTGAAAATTATGGCTATCCAACAGTTTGGATGTGCAATATTTTGTTAGAATTTCCTTTCTTCGTTCTGAAGTACTTAAAATTTGACCTTGTCTGCACTGCAATATATTTTTATTATTATAAGAATTTCCAAGCGAAATGAAATTTAAAATGGATTAAGAAAAAAATTACATAATAACTAATACATAATATCTCTTCAACAAACTTTTTAATAAGTCAAGTTTAATTTCATGTTCTCAAAATCTCTCAAACTCGTCAAAAAAAGTGTACTAAAAAATTATAAAAAGCATACATAATCAGGATAAAAAGCACATCTACTCACTTTCTATTAAAGAATATTCCCATGGATTTTTTCTTCATATAGACGAAAAATCCCTTTCGATTTCCGCTCAAACCGAAGGCGCCATCTGCTATTCTACTGATGTGTTTGTTTGAAGTCGTTTTTGTGGGTCGGGATTTCACCGGATGTTTCCAAAAACTATCCCTGAGGTTGAGAAGAATAGAATTAAATGGCGATCAAAAAATTAACCAGATGCAATCACTACGTCCGTTTTCGTGGGACGTAACTTTTTATTGTTCGTGATTGTTGATAAAAATATTATTTCCATAACGACTCATTAATGTATAAACTAAACAAAACAATGAGTAATTAGTCAGTAAAAGCAGCAATGTAGCAGGTTGCTTGCGTTTTACTCGTATTAAAAAAAATATCATTATAAAAAACGCATTCTAAGAGAAAACCGTTTCATCTTATCTACAGTAACAGATAAAATATTCTTTTGACTATTGATTAAAAATAAAAAGTTATTGAAACAGAGTGAAATTTTATGTTTTTACACAGGTAATACAAAAGTTTAAATGGGAACGAGGATGTCTAAAGGGTCGGCTAGTTCACTTTCTTTCGGGATCTTTGATAGTATTGTTTTGTATAGACAAAGTAGTACCGACTTACACGATGCCGCCCTCTACATTCCGATACTACACAAGTACACAACGTTTTAAAAGAACACATTTAAATATGAAAGGATTTTAGGACAACATCGTAAACGAAGTTTTAATGAGCAGTTGATTTAAATATTTTACGACATTTTCAAGTAAATTTACATACCATATTTTAAAATTGAAAATGTTTTCCTATATAACGATAACTCATCCAAACTTGAAAATATAACCGCAAAACCATTTGTGTCCTGACCTACACTATTATAATTCCTATTAATTAATACTTTGCAAATATAATTTATTCAAACATAATCATGTCTTTTAAATTATGTGTGTTTCTCTACATAATATGATTTACGAAATTCATCTGATCTAAGTTATTCACATAATTAATTATTGTCTCCCTAAATAAATCTTGTAGTTAAAAAGGCGCAATGAAATAAATTGTAAATTTACGTAATTTACATCAAACTCATACAAAAAAAGGTATTTGTAAAATTTTTGTTGCAAAATTGTAAACTTCATAATAACAGGTAAGAATACCGGACGTTAAGCTTTATTTGAACTCTTTACTTATAGTTTTTTTTTATTAAAACAGGATATTCCCAAAAGCAGTATCATCTACTTCATTACAGTTTCCGGGCATATTATTGATTATGTCGTTATTTGTGTACGGAGTGCATGTCGATCTAGTGAATTAGGACATTTTGTTAATAATACAAGTAATAAAGATTTATAATTTACAAGTTTGTAGGATAATTATGAAGTCAAAAAATGTATAAAGACTCTTTTATTTATGTAGTCCTTGAAAATGATTTATTTAAAATCTAAATATTATAAATATTTAAAATCTAAATATTAACTTTAGATTTAAAGAATGAATAAATAAAGATAATAAAAATGATAATAATAGAATAAAGAATGTTATGAAAAACTCATTTAAGCAGGTTTGGGTACTTGCAATCCTTCACCCTTTTATAGCCTTTCCCCATTTTTTATTCCTTAACTTTCTGTATGATGTTTGCTTGTTTTATTTAAGGGAAAAGGTGGTCCTCCCCTATTACTTACTCTTACAATATTATTACTTTACTTATATTAACAAGTTTAGATACAATTTAATGTTTTATTTTCCGTATTGCTTCCTTACAATTGTAACTTAAATCCATCATGTTCATAAAACACGGCCTCTCTAGTGGTATGACGGTAGAAAAAACTAAGATCGTAGTTAGAAGCGCATCTGTTGCGTTTCCCACGGACGGGAAAGGATTGCGAGGCTCGATGTTTTGCGCCTGTCACTATAACTGTCTCAGTTTACGACTTAGAAATATTTTTTAACTCCTACCTAACATTTTAACATTTTTACTGTAAAAATTGTCATAAAAATAGTGTACCTACTATATTTTTGAAACTTGTTTTTGCCACGTCTTTTTCAACGAATCGTCAAAATTAATCGTCTCGTGAAAGTGTTTTTTTATGGATTTTTTTCGTGTTTTTTTTTAGTGACAGTTGCCATATACGCTAAGTTACGTAGCTTAGCTACATGTAACACTTTAAAGGCAAGACCAAACAGGTTATACTCATATGGTATATGGTGGTAGGTGGCCAGTGTAAAGTACCTTTATATCTTCTTGGCTGCAACGGATAAAATACGTTGATGCTTTTAGTGTTGCTGTAATCCATGAGATTGTCTAATTTTTAGTCTGATATTTTCTACTATCATACTGACTCATATACTTTAAAAATCTATGTGAATCTGTTCATCTTATCGAATTACATTTCATACTTGACTCTTACACTAGGAATATGGAGGTAGATCGCCTTCTTTTCTATTCCTATTTAATTTTAACCTTCAATGTCAAATGCTACCTATCTAAATAATTATATTGAAGAAAATGTTTTATGTTATTTATTTACGCTGCTGATAAAATCAAATATTTAAATTTTACCGACATAATCAATATTCAACTTATAAACATTATTCAATTCATTACTAAAATCATCATAATTTAGCCAAAACTAAGCCCAAACCGACGACAGAGGCGGCAATGTTACTCTAGCAAAAGACTTCAACGCGTGATTAATTAGTCAAAAAGATATTTTGTTCGAATGGAATTAATTACAAAATTATCAGGTTCTAGGGCTTCTAAAATAGTTAACTACATATATAATAGAAGAATTTTATGGCTTTAAACTCAAAACCTCAAAAATAAAATCGTACATTTTA
>LGAG01000797.1:568506-580127 GCA_001278395.1 Lerema accius
AAACCTAGATTTAGCCCGTGGTTTCGTTCGTCAGAGCGAGCATTATTGTTGTATCAATTCTTTGTTATTTTTGATGCTTGTCATAACAATGCCATAACATGGAATTGCATGCGACTTAAAATTGTAAGTAATTTTTTTATTTTTTATTTATGAGTAATCTCAAAATGAAAATTTCACCGTAACAAACATTTTTTTTATTACTTCCACTATATAGATATTATAATAGTGCTAGTGTACTTAAATGCTCTGGAATTTAAAGTGCATGCCCTAATATTGATAACAAACCATCATTAGCAGAACCCAGAAATTCTGGGCCAGAATAGACCTCACACAACGTATAATAAAGCCACTGAAACAATTGACTACTCAATACAGAGCTATACAAGTTAGAGGTAGCGAATGTGTTTTGTTCAAACAACTTCGGTGCGGCCGTTCTTGTGTATGACATGTGTTTCAAAGACATAACCCTTTGCTGAATTTGTGCAAACGCACGCCACATGACTTGCAGATATTGCATTATACTCGCAACCACAAACGGTGATTGAACGCACCAGTCGGTTTTAGGGTTCCCTGGTAAATGTATGAATTTAGTTCATGAAAGTTTCAGTTGATTTATCGGGTTGAGTTGTAGGAATCACAAATTCGTAAAGTTATTTATATCTTGGCACAGATTTCTTGTCTTGTAATATTATTTTTTATATTATAGTAGAATGTGGTTATTGACTAGAGACTACGCGCCATGAATACAAAATACATCAATAACAAATGGCTTAAAAGTTAACAATATTAAAATTAAGACTATAATAAATACTGGAGGCAGAACTTATATAAATAGGATGGGAGAATCATAAAAAGAGGATGCATCCTTATTACATGTTTGTACTTATTACTTTCAACGATAATGTTTTATGCTTTTTGATCTTTACAACTACTCCACCATTAAGAATTTCACTGACATATTTTCGCCATTAGAAATCTGGAGTAAATTGTTACGGAACACTGCAATATTAGATACAACTCACACATTTTTTGTTCTCAATGACCGACAGATGGGAGAACTTTGAGCCATTTCATAAGAAAGTAGCAACATCCCAGGCGTGTTGTCAACTGTCCTGCAAATCAATTATAACACTGTACAGCATTCGCAATTGATAAACATATTGCGTATGTATCTTGCACATTGCATTAGCTAAAGGTGTGCACTGAATAGCCATATTGGCTGATCAATCATGATTTTGATCCGGAGTCCTACTGCTGAGTTTATCTATTCATATTTTTTACACAAAGCAACTTTCAAATCAAACACATGTTTAAATTACACGTGACTAGGCAATGATTCATATTGCTACATAGATAGACAGTTCTGATTATTCATTTAATTAAACGTAGCAATATAGGTACCTACAGTATTCATGCAACAACTCATAGTGGACAAATCATTACAGCACTTGCCCACGTCAAGTTTGAAGACTGATTAAATGTTTGTATAGCCTTAATTACAGATCAAATACTTACCGCGCTTGCTCGTTTGGAGTATTGCGAAATGTTAGATATTGAACCACGGTGGCACTCGGTGTGTGTACTAATAACTAATAATACTCGTTGTACGGTCTTGTACGACTAACAGCGTTTCGAGTACAATGACAAGGCTGAATCTCCTTTGTCATTAAATACCTACTGATTACTGAAGAGATATGGAGGAAAATTTTAATCCAACTTTAAGTACATGCCTATTTGCATCACTAAATTCTTTTAAATTGTAAAGCAGTTAAACCTTGGTAGTATGTTATTTATTATTTTATTAAAGAAACTAAATCTATTTTTGTTGTTGCTAACTCCAAAAGACAGCTAGGTAATTTATTTAGGTACTAACCCACTAATGTATAGTGCACACTAACATGGATATTCTACTAAACGATTTACTTATTCCAAAAATATCAAAAAAATATATTAAAATCATTTAATAATTTTCTCAATAATATAAAATAGTTATCCCATAATTTAATATAAAAAAAAACAATGTAATTTATCAGATCACAACTCAATTCAACAAACAATGGCATCTTTCAGGTTGATCGGTAGTAAATTTAATACAGTATACATATAAGTTTTATGTTTTACTGACATTTATAAATTTCAAATTTAGCCCTACGTAAAAAATAATACCAAAAAATAAGTTTACTATTAAGTTCAATAAGTTACCTATTAAGATTTATATCTTAAGATTAAGTGTATCCAAGAGGATATTTTTTGATCAGTAACCTATTAGCGTCCAACTTTGGAGTTTGTGATGTTAAAGAATATTTACCTGTTACTAATTATCGTATATTATGTTTTTATTAAATTTATTTTAGGATTTTATATTATCTCAATGTTTTTATTAAATAAAATTTTGTTCTATTTTCTCATGGCTTTAATATTCGGTAAGCAGTTACATAATCAATAATTTTCTCAGTAATCTTATCCATATAACGCCAACAAGAGTAGCTAAAGGTGAATGCCCTCTCTTGTCCTCTACGAGAATTATGTCTTAGAGGCCTCTCTCGAGGGTTTCTGTAGCTTACATAAAAACTCTGTGCAATTTACGTTGTATATTGAAATTATGACTTTAATACTTGATTAATTTAATAATAGTGGCCAATAAGTTGCAAGTACGTTGTAGAATATTAACTTTTTATTATATTTTTTACAGATAAAATATTAGTTAGGATTGTGTATGTGGATTAAGATATAATAGTAAGTACAGTAAGTTGGTTATAATTATATATTTTAAATTATATTATCAGTCTCCTTAAATTATATTCACTATCTGTCATTAATTAAGTGTCATTCATAAGATAATGTAATTAATTTGTTTCTACTGTCGTAAGTACCCATAAATAATTTTTACTACAACTGAGGTTTTAATGAAAGATATTATGAACGTAATATTATTAACTTAAAATTTATACTTTTTATTAGAATATTACTGCTCACATTAAATGTTATTTGTTAATAAAAATACCATTTCAATTTTAATATTACAACTATGTATTATTCAAGAATAGTTGATGACATTTCCAAGTCTAGTTATGTTTGTTTTGGTATTTTCATTATTATAAGATTATCATAGTAAACTCGTTATAATAAATATATGCTATATTATATTACAAATTCGCGGAGACTAGCTTCGGGCCAAAAACCTCATAAAAAAAGGTTGTTAAGATAATATTAAATATATGTATAATGTTTATACAGACTATATTAGGATTGCTCCAAGTTCTCACAAGCATTTTATGTCACGTGTCTTCAAAGTAGATAGTATCAAAAAATTTGCAATAACAAAAAAGGTATTTTCTTTTAATATTGCAATAGTGATCTAATATTACTATTAATATTAAAAGTTTGTAACATCCAATACATGGCGTATATTGGCGCATGGCATGGGCATGGCATGGCGCAACTTAACTATTACTCGAATTTTACAAAACAACAACTGAAAAGAAACACCAATTACTTAGTTGCCAACTCAGAATTTATGTTTGATAATAAAGTTTAATTAATTATTAAAGTGATCAGCAATATTATGTGAATAATAATGAAATGTGACAAAGAGCTTGAGGACGAGGGGGTCAATACTCCGGCAGTGGGTCAGCTATGAGGTACCTGCTTCAGCAACTCGTTTACTTCCTCTTAAATATGATCAAACTAACTATATCCTTCACTTTACTGCTGTTTTGTTGGTATTAATTTAACTTAAAGCTGTGAACTTGACATTCTTTGTCTCTGAACTGAAATATAAAAATTAGAATGTGATTTTTTCATATATTTTTTTTGGTTCTGCACCCGATTTGAAAAAATGATGCAGGATTGCAGGAAAAGAAAATGCGAATGAAACTCCTAATTTGAGTTTCATATTCTGCGTGGCTAATCAATTATAATTATTTACTAACAATAATTTATTATTCTTTTTATTGAGTACATAGGATTTTGTTGTGTAAAAGTAACATGAATGTTCATTATTCTTATCTATAGATACAAAAAAAAGTAGTAAATATACGTTCTATAAGTGTGTATAATGTTATTCATAGTTAAAATTTTCACAGATTTTTTATTCAAAAGATAAGATTGTTTCGGAAGTCGGTCACGCATCTTTTCCGCAGAGGTACCCGTAGCCAATGAACAAGTGGCAGGGCTCACGTCATGACCCACATTTCACAAGAGTATTGACCCCAGCACTCATTCTGTATAAATTTAAACAGACATAAATTTCTATTGTGGAAGTTCGTACAAAGTTATGCAGTCATTGTCTAGCTAAATAATAGTAGAATTCTAGGGCAGCCCTCCAGTGATATCGAATGTCTAAGGAACTTAAGGTTAAGGTTACCCGAAGAATGACACAATTTTTAGAATTTCTAATCAAAAAAACATTAATATAGTGTTTCATGACTATCAAGGTAGTAGGTATGAATAAGACGGCATTTTTAGGTTATAGCCAAGATTTTACTTTTATGCTTTTCACGTTTAACTTTCTTAGAACTCACGCCTCGTCAAAGGGTGATGAGTAAGAAATTTCCCAGAATTATGGTTCTTCTTTATGAGAAATAGTGACTTCGGTAGGAAATTCCTCTTTATGCTACATGCTACGAGTATGGGGCATCTTGAAAACTAGCTTTACTTAAAGTACAGCCAATCTTTAATACATCGCTTGTTATGTGACATGCAATATTTGTAGTGACACCTCGTGTTAGTGGTGTGTGTTCGACACAGTTCAAACAACCTAATAGTGACTTGTCACGCCTAGTTCGACTTCGTTCGACGAATTTAGCACATTTAATTTTCCGTGGTCGTGATGTAGAGGTTGTAGACATCTGGTGCTTTGCTTTCTCATTAGAGCGTTACATTTCAATGTTCTAAGTGGCGTTGTATAAACACATCTTCATTTCGAGTTAGAATTTTAAATGGCTGTATAACTCTTGAGGTATGCTACACAAATTTTGAGTTGTATAAGGTATGTCATTACACCAAATACCTACACACCGTACGTGTAACAAGTTATAGATTTAATTGTTAGGACAGGTCAAGAAAGAATTTTAGCTCAGTATTTCGGTCACAAATATGAGATTGATAGTGTTCTATATTATTTTATAGTACTTATAAATAATACAGATTATTAGTAATTTGTAGCTCCACATAAGTTCAACCTGAATTATATTAATATCTCGTCCTGACATTTACCGCATCGCACTAAAAGTCAAAATTTTATAGTAACCATAAACGTGTCGATGTAAAGGTAAGGGCATATAGTTAGTCGTTTTTTCTGTTGATATTTAATTAGCCGGTCGATAAAGTCGATAAATGGCTGATGGCATTTGCGCAGCATAGGTAGTCATTAACAATGTTGTGTTACCCGTTCCCGCACGGGACAAGCAGGATACGAACCGGTCCCTTGCAGCCTTCCTCCAATAAAAACTAACATCCTACCCGTAACTCGATGGTACTTCAAAGGTGCAGTTACCTTAGTTTTGCAACATGTCTAAGTATTCCTCGAATCGTTGCTACTAAGATGTTGGTATTTATGTTATCTATAAATTGTTTCGTAAAAATAATTCCTAATAGTTACTGAAACAGGTGAGATGTCTAATAAAATGCAACTTGTTGAGTTAATAAGACTTCTATGTATTTTCGACTAGCTTGTATATGTACATTTAATTATAATAACCATCAAATAATATATAAATTATCATTGACAGTGAGTTAAAACAGAGCAATCACTTAGGATGTAGATAGATGTTTCCTCTGCATCATTGGCATCAAGACTGGACTAACGAAGACAGTAATTGCTTTTGGCTGAAGGTATAATATTTCTCACCTCTATGTTTTCAATTAGTGTAAATTCTAAGCGTCTATTTACACATGCGACAAAATGACGCCAGCGATGATTACGAATGAATAGTGTCGCTGCGACATTTTGACGCAACTGTGATTGTAATTGTGACTACACATTTTCATACAAATTTACGTAGCTAATATGGTCCACTACAGGTCACCTTACCTCACAGCTGAAGAGGCCTAAAAGTTTTTTAGTAATTAGTAGAATATTGTGTAATAAACATCAGTTCAAATAAATCATTATTTGATTAGATTGCTTGCGTTTGTTGACACATCAATAAATCTAACAATCTATAAATAAAATTGAAGTGTCTGTTTGTAATGTTAAAATAACCGCTTTTTACTTAGTGCACACGTATGTATACACGGTACACATACCAAAATAAGATTTTTTTTTATTTTTGTCTGTCTGTTTGCTCTGGCTAATCTCTGGAACGGCTGAACTGATTTTGACGGGACTTTCACTGGCAAATAGCTAATGTAGTAAGGAGTAACTTAGGCTACATTTTTACCTTCGTTTCGGCAAAGGTTTACCGAAGCGAAGCGAGGACGGGTCCACTAGTTTAACTATAAAAAGATTTTGAATAATTACCCCTCATGACATAGAAAACCGAGCCCAGCATTGGGTCAGTTATGGGATATGGTGTGATGATATTACCATTACCATTACAATCAATCAATTAAAGTGCAATATTCAATGCAGAAGAGGGCAAGTGATTGGATCACGCTATAAAGTCACGATCAACACCTTTATTAAACGCACGTGTAACATAATAACAATTAAACTATTATAGAACATCAGTGTATTAGTTCAATTACACACCTAGTTTCCTACAATTACGTAATATACATTGAAGTTACATCATAAATACATAATATATCTGTTCATATTATAAATACTTATTAAATTATGTCGGTAAATGAAACGGTTTTTTATTTTTATATGCAAAAAGAGGTATAAAACTAATGTCACTAGGAGTCATGATCAAGGTTGAATCAAAATGTAAAAGGTTTATTTTTTATTATTCTTTGATTCTTTTATACTCTAGTATGCAACGATCGTAAACAATAGATTTCCATGCTAATCTGGGAAAGAAGTAAACTTGTTCTGTCAAGGTTCACACGTCTACAAATTCACACTACAATATGTATTTCAAATGCTTTTGGTAACATCAAAAAATAAAGGTAATGTATACGAAATAGTTTACTCTATCTTAATTCAATAAAATGAGCTTTGTTTAGTCTATATTTAAGTCTCGTATAGATGAGAGTAAAGTTTTTTAACGCAACAGTATTTTAAAATATTCAGCTCGTAGATTATAACATAAATCGATGACAGCCTATTGGTATTTAGACCAGGACACGTCTATGTACTAGGACATTAAATAGATTTAAATTAAGTATCTTCATTTAAATTATTTATCTTTTTCACCGCCGTTCAAGGAACAGGATAGCAAACTGTCGACTCAAATTATTCCTTGTCTAAGTATATGGCCAAGATCATTAAAGTTCTTTGTACTGAGACATGTACTTGTAGAACTTTAATTTTCTGCCTCCATTGAGAAGGCTTATAAGGCGAGTCTACACAAGAGGGACGATTTGCATGGCATCCATCAGAGAACAGTTTTTACCGTCGCAGTCGTGTGTAGGCGTGCCATAAAGAATTATTCATAATTATAATGAACAGGCCTTGAAGTTAAACTCTTCTGTTTTATGTCTACAACAGAAAAAATAAATACGTATAAAGTATAGATACCAATATTACCAAGTTTATTGCATTACACAAATTATACCTATAGGTAATAATAGTTAGACATAAGTGTTAAAATTTAGGTTGAAGTGAATTCAATTAAGGATCTGATTATAGCTTTTGAATTTCTTTATAAAGAAGCATAAGTTTGCAATCATCAAGTTAGCCATTTGATCAGGATTTAAACTAGTGACCGCTTGAATAACCTTTCACGTCCACTATAAATCATTTTTATTAAAAATATAGTGCACAATAAAGTATTCTAATTATCAGTAAACCGTTATCCATAGCCCGGTTATTTAATTTCTTCACATCAATTATGATTTCATCTGCCAGTAAAAACTTTATTCTCAGTCCGCCATAAATTAGGTTTTAATTCAGGTCTTAAAGATTTGCAGCGGAGAATTTCTTGGTTCACTGATGATTCATCGAAAAAAGTAATGTGTAATTGTATAAGTAGTTTATAGAAGTACATAAAATATGTTTTAATTATTATTTCTATACATTCACAACACTTATCTTTTTCTTGGTTTGCTTTATTCGTTACAAAGATGGCAAAATCTATACCTAATTCTTAAGTGATATCATGATTCTAATGTACGATGCCAAATATTTTTTTTTATTTTTTTTTATTTTTATTTATTCGGGATAACAACAGCTTAATACTAATGTAAATGAGTCACTTATCTAGTTTACGTTTAAGCCAATTACAGTCATCCACAATAAATTACACTATGAGCAATCAAATAACGAGTACAAGCCGGTAAGTAATAAATAAATAGCGAATGAGACAAATACTATGCATTATACATAAACCATATGTATACATTATATATGTACATATATATGTATATATATACCATACACATTTATATAAAAAATTATAAGATGATAATAGAAGAAATATATCACTATATGCATTTAAATACATATTATTTTCTACGAGTTGTATATAATTATGGGTGTGCGTAACATGTATGTCCTGTGTTGCCCTACGATAAATGTATATCTTGGGATCAGTTGTAAGTAAACAAGTTGACAAGTTTGCGTTTGTCCCTTAAAGCTATAACAAACCTTTTACCATCCACTCCTAAGACATGGTAAAATCCTTAATTAGATTTGAAATGGATTTCTATATATTTTTAAGATAGCTTAAGCAGGTGTATGTAAGTGGCCCAACACAGGATCTTCCAAATTTTGTTGTGTTGTTATCAAAGCTACCTAGCACACAGCTTTTCTTTTAAGAAAAATTATGAGCACATATCGACGAGGCACAATGTAGCACAACGACGTTGGCGGTATGAAGGTAAGGCATACAAGTATGAAAATACATATTTTCATTTACAAGTGCGCCAAAATGTTGTAACGACATACGACACTATATTCACACTTAGTTACCTAGGTACTATTTTGCCCCTGTCGTATGTGGATATAATCCAAGGCGACGATTAGTCTTAACTTTAAACTCACTTAATAGCATAACAATAAAATTATTATAAATAATATTTTTAAAGTAGGCAGGTATAAACTGCTCAAAAATTCTCGTTTTGGCATAAATAAAGTTCCAAAAAAAATCATAGCTCCAATCAGTTACCCGGAAGTGAATACATCTATTCAACATAACCATTTAATAAAAAGTATATAAATAAGTAGATCTCGTTGAATGAAAACAGTGCGATCCGTTGGTTGTGCTGTAACCCAAGCGCTAGGCCAAGGCCGCATGACATAACACGTTACGTGTCGCGCCGTTAGCTGCGCCCGCGCACCGCTACTTGTACTTGTCGCTAAAGATAGCTCCAAGAATGGCGCTTGCTTTGACGTTGGCGACTATGTACCTGTAATTACAACTTTATATAACCAATACATTTTAAAGTTATTCGTACTCTTTTGATTTTAGTACTTAACTTTGATTCGCCAATGACAAGTTCAGGCTCCTTTCAAGAATACGAGCCTACGAACATACACGTTATTTAAGATCCCGCTAATAAGTGACATTGTTTATAAAGCAAAGCACATTATATTATATTGCTCTACTACGAGCGATACTTGTGTCCACAAATTCATAACTAATGTTAATTAAATACTTACATACTATTAACATGAGCTTATAAAACGTATAATGGAGTCTTCTTACATGAGAAATTGTCCTTAGACATAATCGTTAGCCTAAAACGTAAACCTGATTGACCGAAACAAAAACCTAGTTTCTGAAAACTTTTAATTCAGTATAAGCAGCTTTAGAGAGCTTCACGGCTGAGTGTATACGGTAGTAAGTGAGAAAGCGACATATTTGCTCGACTTCACATCCAACACCGTTAGACGGCGACTACGACTGATGTGTGAGGCGTATTACAGCAATCCTACAGCAATCAGACATGTAACGTCATGACATTGCGTCTGTACGTTTGTCGCTGATGTCGGCCAACGGTACCACTAATCAAAGATTACGCGGAAAATAGCGCGTTCTTCCATCGGCGCACATTCCGGATACAAACAAACGTGTGACGAACCCACGATGTTAGCTAAGGTAGTTGATTCTTTAATTGACTGTGTGAAGTTAGTTTTTTATATTGTCGGTAAAGTCAAGTTAAGTTACTACTCGTGTTGACGATCCACTATGTTATAATCGATTTTTTATAGTATCACTAATGTCAAAAATATGCTTGTACAGGCGCTAAAAATGTCTTAAAGTGTACCTACGTTTATGTTGCCTATATAGGTTTAGTTTAACTAAAAGTTGAAACATAAAGGACAGGAATTCAATTTGTCAATTTTTTTTTCATTTCAATACTGCCGATTCTACATTTTATACTTCAATTAAAAGATGTGTTTCAAATTATTTGAAAGATTTTATAATCGCGTCAAGAAAAATGTATTTTCCATATTCGCAATATTTTTATTACTACTTAATTCCAATTGCAAAAACTGAGCTTAAAGCTTCACGGAACTTAAGTTCAAATCAACTAAGATTGCAGCAATTATTTAGTTTCTTGACAGTTAAAAAAAATAACAAAGGCGAAGTCATTAGGCCGTTATTTTTTAACAAAACTTATTCTTGTAACCTTCAATGAAAACCATTGTAGGTAGTTATGAGTGTGGGATTCGTGAGTAATGACCATGGCTTATTGCTGTTACATCGCTTTGCGCTGGTCTGTCAAGGTTTATATTCCAATTAACTATGGGTTAGCCTTGCAACAATTTGATTAATAAAATCGCAGTACGTCTTCCTGCTTTCATACCAACTCATATTAAAGTCGACCTCTAATAATTTACTAACAATTTTAGTATTTTCAAGATAATGTCGTAGCATATAAAAATGTTTTACTCAAACACAGATACAGTTACAGAATAATCCAGATAGTCGTCATACAAGGATGTGGATCCTCTAACAGTCAGATTACAGAGTTGATGTAAAGCTGTGCCATAACTAGGGACATTTCATTACTACCAAGAAGCCTAGAGCCACTGTGGCCATTTTAGTTGACTCTCGGAAAGTGTTCAGGCCGGTTTTATTATAAAACTTGCTTTGCTTCCTCTACCTCCGTCTATGGGTTAATGTTTTATGCAAGATTGTGATATTACCATATACAATAGTATACATAGATACACACTATACGAGTATACAGCAGGCAGAAAAGCTTGAGAACTTAGCAAACGATAGATACTCGTACAAATGTTTTCTGTACGTTTAGTCCCTTGAAATTAGTTAGTCTGTACAGCTCTTTTAAGGAAATCCATACAAAAATCTACAGACGTTAAGGTTAGTTCTACGAGTATATCTAATGGACAAAAATAATCCAGTTGAAGTTCATCCGAAAAGGTTCATAATTCAACACATTTTATGACCGAAGATTGTCAATTTTATTTTATCGTTTTGTTACATCAAAAGGAACTCAATCAGTGACTGCCGCGTACTTATTAGTAACACGGTTGTGCAGTGTCCTTCTCGAATCAGTCACGATCGATATTTGGCAGCGAGTACAGTTACTTATCGATTCGA
>LGAG01000797.1:608024-629067 GCA_001278395.1 Lerema accius
CGTCTGCGTCGGAATCGGCGCCGGCGGCGACGGCTGGTTCATCATCGGCGGAGGCTGCGGTGTCCCGACGGGGCTGTCGATTTCGGATTCTTGCAGGAAGAAAAAGTTTTGTGAGCCGATGACCTCGGAGATCGGTCTCTGTTGTGGATATTGTTGGGAAAAGTATGCGTTTTCGACCTCCTGTAATGTTATGGGAGAGAGCGGGAGGAGAGGATAGGCGGGTGCGGGAACGACGGCGGGCGCGGGGGGAGCGGGGAGCGCGACGGGCGCCACGTAGACGGGAGCGGCTTCCACTTCCTCCAACTCGGGAGTGATGTCCTGGGATTCCTCGTCTGCGAGTACGCATTCTTCATTTTCCGGAACGGCGACTTCGACAGATTTATCGAAGTAAGCACATTCGTGTACTGCACAAACGATTTCCTTGATATGAGCGTAAGTCGTACCCAAAATCTCTTTAGGTTTTCCTTCAATAATGGCATACAAGTGTTCTGCTGCTTTTGTTGTGTACGTATGAAACCCAGGCTGCCCTTCCTCATTTAACTCATGTTTTGGTGTCACTTCAGGATACCTGTAACAGATATAATGCCTTATTGCCACACAAAGATTTTAAATAAAAAAAAAACATTCAAAATTTCCAACACAGCAACTAAAAGACAAATGTAATATTTGACCAGTGCATTTACTTTTTAAGAAATTCCATATTGCTTATTGACTTCATAAGGTTGTAGACACAATTTTTTACATAACATAGTGGTTTAAAATGACCAGTATTTTTTCAACAATGAAGTAGCAAGAAAAAGAAACCTTAGTACACATAAAATGCACAAAGCAGCTAAAAGAAAAGACTTCCAGTAATGAAAAGAGAAAAATATCTATTGGGTGTGGCCTCTATTGAATAGACTGCTTACAGAATACCACTGAACAATGCCTGAGCTATACCAAATCTTATAAATGTGTTTCTATTCACAGATTCTTCTGTTGTCCTAATCTTTAAATCACAATCAATCTAAAGGAGTATTACTTCTATAGAAATATATTCATATAATACTCACAGATCATCTAGGATTCTCAAGTCATCTTCGGACAACTTAGCGGCTCCATTGGTGCCATTAAGAAAGTCCTCCCTTGCTTCAGTGTTGCCCATTTGCATCAGACAGTCCATGATAAGAAGTACCTCGCGAATCTTGCTTGTATCAGCAGCATAGCGCATCCATGCATCCTTAACAAAACATGAATCAATTAGATTTTGTCAACTCATCTACTCTAAAAATTTTACATAGACAACAGTTTACACAACTATATTGATAACGGTATTACATATTAGGTTAGCAACTAAGTGGTGGTGAATTTTACAATGATGAAAATTTAAGTTCAAATATTGAAAAAGTACAATTTTTTAAATACGGAAAGCTTAATTAGTGAATGACGGAGTAATTACAGTTATTTCGCAACTGCGCATTAATACGATAAATTGGCTGAAAATTACATTTTACAATCAAGAAATCAGTAATGTGATTTTCCAGACATAACATTGCTCCAGCGACAAGTTAATAACAAAAAAAAATGATTATATTACCTTCTTGGCCTGTTTCTTGGCTTCACGTTCAGCTGCCACAACAATTGATGACACTTGCTTCGACAGCTCCCTCGCAAACTCAAGAGTTTGAGCCACCTCATCATACTTGGCAACTGCAACTTTTTGATCACTGTTGAGCTCCTTGCCTGCTTTTTGTAAGTCACGGTATGATGTTAACTTACTCTGGAATTAAAAGGTAATATTTAAAAAAATATCTAACAATATATTGATGTAATTATAGGTAGGCTAGATAACAAACTGCCATGTGATGTATATGGCTGAGAAGGACAACAAAACAATTTTTTTTATTTCAGATGTCTAATATTAGCAGATTAATGAAATGTTAGTTTTAGAAAGTAGAAATAAAGCACTTAAAGCCTACATTGTAATGATCCTAAGTAAACAATGAAGTGATGAAAATGGATGAGTGAATGCTACTTGCAAAACTTTTTGCAATGCTTTTACACTTTAGAGGGCACTTTAAGGCATGGTTGCCAGGTTTTATCTTACATAAGTCATAAATTTAGGAGACCTCGGGTGGCATAAGAACTTCCAACACTTAAGTTAGTTTCTAACCTACCCCTCTACCGATCCACACTACAGCAGCTTGGTATAGTATTCTCTGTGCCCAGTAGTGGACTATTAATATAGAAGGTAAGCATTATAACATTAAAAAGTGAAGTTACTCGAAGAATAGGTAATTATAAATATATAAAAATATAATGTTTTTCTCACAAGCCTGTGGCAAGGGCTGAGTCACCTAGCTATAAAATAATCTGTCTCTTCTATTAACAGAATACAGATAAGAAAAGGAATTTTCCAGAAAATTATAATATAGGTAACTTGAGGAAAATATGCATGCAAATTATTTGACCAGAGATTTGGTAATGGGATGACCATTAAAATGAATATGGCCGTTTTGATAAAAGTAAGGATTTCCTGTTGGCAACTTGGTACAACTAATTTCCTTGGTTGTAATCTATTTAAGTGTCACAGCAGGTGACTTTTAATTTAAAAAGATAATATTTCAAGTTAATAATAATATAACAATGCATACTTAGATGTAATCTTATAATTATAACCACTGATAAAACTTTTAACATTGATAAACATCAACAAGTGAATTTAATCAACATCAACACTGATATTCATGTAAACAATGATGCCAAGTAAAGAAATAAAATGCAGCATGAGTGGCAATGAATAAAATTACTATTGTGTAATAATAGTGATAATTGTGTATTATACTCCAAAACATACATTTTGGTAGCAAATATTTCAAAATGCGCCTTTAACAACTTAAATTTCTTACAATGCTAACGTCGGTGAATTGAATTGAAAAAGTTTTACGGTACTAATTACGACGCTAAAATGAACAAAATATCGATGAATTTATTACTTAAGTTTAAAGTAAACACTAAAAAGTCGCAAATATACTGCGCAATTAACATAAATGCAAGCAATCAAGAAAATTCGGCGGCCGGATTCAGGCGTCACGGCTCAGCAGCAACATCGGTGAACGAGCACATGTATAAAAATGGCGTCAAAGAATAAGCGCAACTTTATTTACATACAACAAGAAAATGTACACCCATAACAATTAAAACACAAATCGAACATTTGAAAAATACGGAAAGGTACTGTTTATAATAGAATTTATTGACTTAGAAGTACATTGAAACTAAAAACAACCGAAGTTGATGGTAATCTTTTATTGCCGTAAAAATTGCTAAAGACTCACCTTCCTCTTCTCCAAATTGCGTATTTTGTGCTCAAGAATTGTAATAATTTGCCGGATAGGTGAATTATCCGCCGCCTCCGAAGAGGCTGGTTTTTCAGACTTTGCATTCGCAGCTGAAGGCATCCTTCACAGGCAACAACTTCTTCTGAAGGAATATGGTGGTAGTGGTAACCGAATAGACAAAAATTGTGTCTACAGTAGCTACACACAAACACATACAAAATGTCATAGACTAAATTACGCCCAATGTCACAGCTTACAGATCCAGACCGGTAAATTCATACTCTGTACTAACCATAGACATTATTAGCTTTGTGCTGCGTACACACCTAACTAATAAACGCTGAATGTTACGATCAACTAAGAATAAGCTAGCTAGCTATAAAACAGTGTAACCTGTGGGCGCCCAAAAATTAAGGAAAAGCAATGGTGCAACAAGGAAAAGTTCTTGTCACTTAATCTTTATAAAAAAAATGGGCCTTATCTTAGGGATAAACCATCATAAATGATAACTGACATTATGTCTTGTAAAAGCATTTTGGTTGTATCCTTACATGAAAATCCTTCCACGCATAAGCGAGTTGAGTTTCATTGAAAACTTACATTTTGTGAAATACACGTTATAGCCTGACCAGGAAAATAAAAAACCTGGACAAATGGCGCTCTAATCGCTTTTCTTATAGTAAAAATATAATAATATAAAAATTAATAAAATCATATTAGTCGTCTATGATAAGAACGATACGATACGATGATAAGATACGAAATCATGTAAGTATAAATAATGTTTCGTCCAATTACATTACGAACAATGAAAGGAAGCAAAGGTGCAGTAGGATACTACAGGTAAAGTAGTATATAAGGTGGCGTTAGTTGGCGCAGTGTAGACGCAGTTTAACATCTTTTATAAAATAAAAATAAGTACTTTTGCAGCAGTATAGGGCAATTAGACATTTTTCAGATATCAGGCGATGTCTGATGCCGAGAAAACAAAAATACGGTCTAAATTATATTGGTAACAATTTATCACAGTGGATTTCTTCCAGCGAAGTACATCTATCAGCGACATTTATTTATATTTATGTGTCGTATACCCATTAAATTTTTTAGAAATTTTAAACATTACGACTGTTATTTGAAGTTAAAAAATCTTAAAAGCATATCACTATCCGTATTGAACATCGCCTGCATAAATAAATAAATAAATAGTAACTATAAATAATGTAATACAAATCTGTGAACTCTTTGCTGTCTGTGACTGTGACAATACTTGTCAATGTCAATATATATTTTGATTTTGTTATTTTATCTTGTCTGTGGTGTGGTGGCATACCGGCGGGATAATTTTGTGATGAACATCAATTAAAATTACGTTGCTTTATCAGTTATAAGAAAATATAATTGCATAATTAAAAGTGTTACGAAGTGGTTTTCAAATAATCAAATATGTTTCGATTATCAAAGGTTAGTCTGGTTTATCAAAATTGCAAAAAATCGTTGTGCACTGTTTACTTTATGGGTAACCTAGAAACTTTAACTTTTAAAGCCTTTATTTTCCAGATATCAAGAATAACATCTCAGGTGGTACAAAGCCAAGCCATACACAACACTGCTGCACTACAATATAGTAATGTTCAGAAGACTGAAAAAAGTACGTATGTATTGTAAACAATAGCACATTGTTTTTACTATTTATAGAATATCATTTCATTGGTTCAGTGTTTTGTTTGACAAATAACACTTTGTTTTTAGTATCTGATAATCCCCTAGATTTTACAATCATAGCTCATCATCAATCATCAAAATGAGTACATTTGTTACAGCTATCAATCAAGTAACATTACTAGGAAGGGTTGGCGCAGACCCTCAAAAGAGAGGTTCTGAAGAGCATCCAGTGGTCAATTTTCCACTTGCAACACACTTCAGTTACAAATATGAATCTGGTGACATATTGCAAAGAACAGATTGGCACAGAATAAGTGTTTTTCGACCTGGTCTTAGGGACACTATTTACAAATATTTAAAGAAAGGTCAGAGAGTATATGTAACCGGTAAATTGTCTTATGGAGAAGTTAAATTAGACGACGGGCAGGTTAGGACAGCTTCAACAATCATTGCAGATGATATTATTTTCTTTCAAAATCAACCACCTGAAAATGTATGAAATATTTATACTTTTTTTTGTTTCATATGATTCTTATTAGCTTTTAAGATAAACAAATGTGATTTAATTAATATAGATGTATAAAATTTCTTATTTGACATTTTATTTTTCTCTTGATTTGTGTGTAAGTTACTTAAGCTATTATTAATACATATGTTCGTGTCATACCAATTTTAGCTGTATAATGTTCATGATAGCTTAACAAGTTAGTTACATATGCTTTCATCAAGTATTTGTATGTGTTGGATTACAGTGCGTCATAAAATATACCTATAATTCTGATAGGATGAAACATCGAAGAAATGTTAATGGCCTATAACTAAACTCAAATTTCTTATCAAATTGGTTTCTGTTGTATTCTAGCCTTTAGATTGTACATGTTTTATGCAAGATGTTTTGGTAGTCCTCAGTAGATATAGTAGTTGTTCAGATAGAGTAGTAATGGGTTCTTATATTATGTGATAATCTAAATTCTGTTGATGATGCAGATGATCCACCTAATATGTAGTCATCGTATTCATAAATCACAACATTGAAGCCATCATCAGTGCATTGCTGAAGCAAGTAGACACACTTTTCAGACATGTAAGTGGATTCTAAAAGGAGAATGGTAGCCACATAGGTTAATATCCTAATGTAAGGATTACACAAGGCAAATTGTATTGTGTTTAGAACATAGTGAACATGCGATTAAATGCAAAGCCCTTGTAGTTACCATTTGGGAATAGGAATAAGAAATCAACATTTTGATAACATTATCTTCATTTATTTTATGTTATAATAATTTGACACAATATTTGTTTGTTAAACATTGTGTACAAGTTGGAAGTTATGACATACTCATGCCAAATAGAAATAATTGTAAAAATACAAACTCAGTTGTAATCAAACTTACTCATATCTAGGTACTTTGATAAAGCTCCACATTTTGTTTGACAAATCATACATACTCTTGTCGATTTCTTAACATAACTATTATTTGAAACTAATATTTACAAACACTATATTTTTACTCTCTATGACATTATTCACTTACACTGATAAAAAGAGATCACAGAAAATTGTAGCTGGAAATCATTGAGTAAAAGCCCTAGCATACTCTACATGTCTACCACATTATATTTTTATCACAGTGGATTTTAGATTGATTCCAAGGCATTTAGGTTAATAGGTAAGTTTATTTTTTTTATTGTCTTTTGAACATTAGAAACTCTATAATAAATTTGAATCCAATCATGTAATTCAACAAATTTAATCTTAAAATATATATTCAGTGGTAGCTTTTTTCTTATTTTACTTTTTCACTTGCTACAATCGAAATTTAGCCAAAAAGAATGGAAGACGAAATATCGTACGATATTTTAACTTTTTAGTTATGTACTCTCTTCAGCAAATTTATAATGAAATGATATAGAAATACACAACTAATTAAATTACAAAATGCAAAATGAGCATGCACAATGACTGTGCATTCACCCATGGATTGACTTTTGGCAATTTTGTTATCTCGTTCGTAACCGAAACATTTCAGTCAGCAGTTGAGCGAATGGTCCATTGCACAAATATTAAAATTACACATAGTCTCTATAACTGTAACACAAATAAACTTTTGTCCCCTTTTTGCTAACTACATTATGTAATTGACACTATTAGGTAAAATCACTTGGCACAAAGGCATCGCTTTAAGGTCCATACCCTGTTAAACTCCAATCCTGTTTTACTAAATCTGTCAAAGTACTCTCAGTGTCTATCTGTGGACACAATCACACATTTGTTCAAAGTTATCCTAAAGGAAGACTTATCCTTTCTGAGAGGAATTTGACTAGAACTTTAGTGGATGGAGCTAATCGTAGATTAAACTTCTGTAAACACGTCACTTATAAGCGTTCGTTGTTAATGTAATTGTAATCACTGTTCACATTTTTCACTTTTTAAGTTCAAGGCATAATGTTCAACGTTGTATTCATTTTCTCGCTTGATCATCATGCTGTCTCCTATTAGAGCACTAATGCGGTGTTTGTCGTGTGTTTGTGGCGGGGCGATGGGGTCCGGCCGCGCTCGTTTCCGCCATGGTTCAGAAGTTGCCATACTCAAGTCCGTTGGCATATCTTCGTCCACATTGTCTTCTTCACATCGTTCCTCCTTCATCTCCGTTTTGACCGCCGGTTGCGGCGCAATTCTCGTTGGGCTCATTTGTTGCCTTAGCAATGAGATATTTTTAATGTTCTTCAGTTCAGTGGGATTTCGGAGAAATCTGTAATAATTGATAAAAATTACGATCAGAATTTAATTTTTCGATAAACAAATTATTTGATTATTTATATCTACAGAAAGTTCTTTACTATTAAAGAAAGTAATATACTTACTGGTAACAGTGTCGTTCGCCTTGTACTTTCCGTAGAATATTTACACGATAGTAATATCTAAGAGCGCGCGACATCTTGTCGTAGTTCATGGACAGGTGGTTTTTCTGTATTCCCCAAAGTTTAGCTAAACCGGCAGGGTCAACAATCTTGAATACACCAGTTTCTCTGTTTTTCCAAGCGATATAATTAGTGTATCGCTGAGTAGGATCATTCAGTAGTTGTTGTAGGAAGTCCCATAAAAGTCTTCCATCTGAAAGAAATAAAGTGATGTTAAGTAAATTTTATTTTATCTTATTAAGGTTAAGTTTTTCTCATCGCAAATGTACAAATGTGTGAAATATTTAGCCATAATGTTACTTACTTGTGTTGGATTCTGGCATATCATTTGGGAAGAACTCTCGATGTTGAGTGCGGTAGTGTGAATGTTGCGGTGCTGCATGGGGTTGGGGCGCAGGACTTGATACGGGAGCTTCCTTAGGCGAGCGCGGAGTTAATGCAAACTGAGCCTCTTCATCAGAATCTGAGTGATTGCTTCCCGAACTGGGGGGTTGGGTGGAGACGGGTACTGGGGGCGCATACGATGGGGCATAGTTCATCGCTTCTCCTCGCTGTGGACTGCCAGAGCTATCGACCGATGGTGCCGGACTGAGGGTAACAGAATTGGGTTGAGCGGCTGCGGCTGAAGCGCTGTGGAAGTGATGGAACCCATCGACGGTCCACGTAGGGGTAGGGGGATGGGAGTGTGGCGATGGTGGGTAAGGAGCGGCGCGTGCCGTCGGAGTGACCGGTGACGACGGTACTCGTCCCAATAATGCCGCATCACGAACTAGCATTTGCAACACGTTGTGTAGTACGTCACCAGCGCCAGGGCAACGTTCGCCCAAGTCAGTTTTCGTCAACAGACAGAGAGCCTTGCCTACAAAAGAAAAAAAAGGTATTAAAATCCCGAACGTAATGACTTAGCTGCAGAATATAATTTCATTCCAATTATTTTTTAAATTTACCATTCATTTGGAAGAGATCCATGTCGAAGTTGGGCAAGTCAAATTCTCGTTCGCACCATTTCAAGAATACTACGACATCTTCTCTAGTCCACAGTCTTGGTTCTGGTGGAAGGCCAGCTGGTAGCTGAGCCTTGGCGTCACCGAGGGGGGAAGGCGGTGGTGGAGCCCATGGCAATGGATACCGCCATAATAGTTCGGTTGGGCTGAATGGTAGCGGCAGCCGCTCCATGCTGGGCCCCGAAGGCAGTTGCAAACTAACTACTTTCATCACGTTGATCTGTGAAAATAACAATTTCTTTAGGCACAAATATCGTTTGTACCGTTTGTACGGTCCCTAAGTATGTTATGAAAATTTTGTGAATTCAATGTTTCAATCCATACCATTCAAGGCAAATTATCGCATCTTATTTTTATCGAATAGCCTTAGAGATAGTACGTCGCTATCGTAGTTGCTAGGATTTTTAATTTCTACAAGATATTTTTTGTGCATATAGCACTGTATGGTATTATGAACAAATATTTTTATTTTCTTAATAATAGTCCGTCCTTGCAGTCAAAAATCCGCATTGAAATGGGTAAAATAAAAGCAAACTGTAAGTAAGTAATCCATGTTACATCAAGAAAGTTATTACAATTATATAAATGTAATAAATTAATGTAGGTTACTTCATATTGAATGAGTTACTTTGTCAAGGAATTATAAAAAAGTCGAATCATAATCCTGGGTGCTATAATTTATGTTATAATTACAGTATCAGGCGATTCCAAAAAACATTGTACAACTTTTTTGTAGATACTAGTAATCGTGGTATCAAGTAAATGTTAGCTGATGACTTCACGTGTTATCTAATTTGTGATAACCTGCTCCTTATCAGTGTTTTGCGGAATCTACTGATAAAGATAAGCATCCGCGTTTTTACCAATTTATCAAACGCAGTATCACGACAAGGCGTAACTGTCACAAACGTGGAAAGCCACATACGAAAGTAAAATAGGCTTATTATTTTACGTTTTATGAAGTAAACAATGACAAAGCGATTGAATAAAGGGTAGGGTTGCCACCTGTTGTCCTAGTGTTTATCCAGTAACCAAAACAGACATGTTTTGGAACTGAAATAACAAGTTTTGTACCAGCTTAGTAAGAGGAGAATCTGGTAAATTAAATTATTGGCTGTAAATGTGGGTATATTTAGAATTTAATGTTGCATTCAAATAACTTAGCATGTATGAATAGATCTACATTCCACATCATTATTGCATTATGTGTAAAGCGTATTGTCGTGGCCGGAATTGGAGTCTGCTTATATCAGCAAGCCAGCCGCCAACTGTTATCGGGCGGGGTCGGAAATGCGTGTGTCCGAGATAGCGCGGCCCGAGATAAGCACCGCTACTCACCGGCTGTGCTGATCCGGAACTGGGCACGTCGTAAAAATCCTAGGAAGTGCTCGTAGACAGACAGACGATTCAGCGCACATACATTGTCACAACACTCCGAACACAATATCCAAAGTTCACAGAGCACCAGGCACACACGAAGCGACGACGGTCCCTCCAAACGTGTCGTGTTACGGCTCGCCGTAAACCAGCACCGTATCTGAGGGATCGAGCTCGCAAACGAGCGTCGCGGGCAACTCTCTGACGCGGACTGATGATGCGGTGGCGGCGCGGGCGGACGGACGCGAGCCGTTTCCCCCCTCCCGCGCTGCCGCCCCCGCCGCGCCGACCCGCCTTACTCACATAATATTGCGGAGAATGAGATAAAACTTCGGGAGCCAGACTGAGACCCAGTCCCATTTTAACTATGTAGACATGCAAGTATTGAGTAATGTTTCCGCAATCGTGTACCGTTATCCGGGTAGTTCCGGGTGCACTGATTTACCCTTGACGATTTTAGAAGTGAGGAGTCTTTAAATTATCGACTGCAATAATAATACTCACTGGCTATAGTGATGCAAGCTGCTTAGTGCCTAGGGCATGCGGAAGTGTTAGCCGTGTGGAGGCGTTACGTCAGCGCGCCAGTTTTTAATAACTCGCAATTATTTCCTTGTTTGTAGACTACCTAGGAATCACGTGCAATTTTGTAAGACGCGATATTGTTGATGTGTAGGCAATAGTTTAAGATATTTCGGAACATACTTGTTATTTAAAAAAAATCTGCTTTATATACTATTATTATTTACAAATAAACCATTAAATCCGTTTTCCGTAGCGGTATTAGTCACATCTATGTCAGTTATTTTACTTTGTTTATCAATCAAAGGACTTGCAACTTTGTTTCTCATAAAAACGACTTAAGACGCAAACAAAGTAAGGCGCCTCATTTTACTCCGTATATACCTACTTATACAGATTATAGACATAATGTACTAAGAGCACAGGAAATGTCTGACTGTCGGCTGGCGGTTTCCTGGTACAGAGTGAGACAATATGAGCGCTAACCGGTTTTAGCTCAGTTTATTCGTCTACATATTACACGCACCCACCTTTAAAATGTTTGTGGGCTCATGATGTGATCTTAAAAAAACTACCCGTTTGTGAGTCAATTTAAAGTTTTGTAGTTATGGTTTATATTTATTCATATCTATTTGTAGTATTAGATAAAACGTTAGCCTAATTATCCAGTCGATAACTCCCGATTATGATATTGACATCATAATATATCAATAACTCGTGAATAAACGGGCGTCTGGAATGAATCCGTTGAAAGTTTAAGTCAATAAACGATTTAACATTATCATTAATCTCTTGTCATGTCATCCAGAAAGACAAAAGTATCCATAGTCATATCGTCTCTAGTCTCGGTCTTAATAAATAATAGTGAAGGAACAAAATGTTAATCTATGCGTGTGTTCATGTTGAAATTAACTAGTGTGACGTTGTGTGCTTTGGTTGCTGGCTGCCGTCCCACTACCGGTTCAAGACAGAAATATTCGGCAGCCAAGGCGGAAGTGGCCTCGGAATCTTTACCTGTTGCTCCCTTCGCCCGCTGCGCTCTCCCATATCGTTCCCTCTCTTTCACTCTTACGAGCCTCCGCGTACGTCGGTGGCGACGACGGAACGAGTAGGTTCATGTTGTCGAGTAATTTGGAGAATAAAATACTGATGTCCATCCGTACGTGCTTTCGGCGTGACCGTGACCGCAGAACTCGCGGCTACTTTCTTTGTTGAAATCGTTGCTATGCGTTCGTTGAATGTTACGTGAACACCCATGATTTGTTTTGCAATGTCAGCTTGAACTTTGCTATATTTATGAAGTTTAGTAACATTATATTTATCTTTATACCCTATTGGATTGTCTCCCAATTCCCTTACGTGGTCCTTCGAATTTATAAACCATGTTTGTGCTTTATATCTGTGAAATAATTGTTTTACTGACAACGTTTAAAACTATTTCGTATGCTGTGTAGTGCGTACTTATTCTAGGAAGTTTGTTTGACTATACCTACTATAAAGGTGGTAGAGTACAACTTATTTTGTTGGTTGTTTATTTAAATATCTTCAACAAACCTATCATTTATTTACTCGCTACTGTGTACAAAATAGGCAGGCAAATCAGACACATGGTAAATACAGATCCAATTTAGAAGTTATGTACAAAACGAATTTATTGTAGATAAATTATGATGTTGACCTGAGATTTAGTTGTGAAAGATTAAACTGCAAAGATTCGAGGCGATACGTTATTTTCAGTAAGCTTGGCTCGGTTGGAATGTGACGAGTAGTCGAACCCAATGCGGAAGTGCCAGAAACTGCCCGAAATAATTCCATCACATAGACCACGTCCGAAAAACCCTGATGGAATAACTACAGTATATGTGTTTGGTTAAGAATATTTAGAAAAAAACTTAATATCCGTCTAAAAAAAATCTGTACAAGCAGATTTTGTGTAAACAAGTGGATTTCAATTACTAACTTGCTTTCGATCACCTTAAAATCTACGTAAAATGTGTCTGAAGGCATCAATAGGTAATATTAGTCGTGTCAGGTCTCAATACCAGCAAAACAACATTATGTAACCAACTAAGAATGTTGTTATAACTTTTTTGTTCTGTTTACGGCAACGTCCAACTAAAAATAAAGGTCTTTATTGGATATGTGGAAATTAACATTTTAAATAAAGGCTTGATGTTATCGCCTCGGAATCGAGAGACTACCTAACGAGTCATAATAAGAAATTCTAAATTAGAATGATCTGATAATGCAATTAATACAAAACAAAAATAAATTCGTAATCGGTCAGATCAAGCAAAAATTTATGAAGTAACAACGCTGAAATGTATTGACAATATACCTGAATGAATAAATGATTTTGAATTTCAAATCTATTGGTTCCAATTTCAAACAAAAAAGAGCTACGCATACTTAAATGGGTAAGATATATTTGAAGTTGATAATATTATCGATGACCGACTCGAGCTCAAATAATAGGAAGAATTTGGTCGTCCAAATGTTAAGGAAATGAAAGGCGCGGAGAGCTAAACCCGGAAATGAATATGCTCGGGAAGAGGAAATTAGACAGCGGCTGCCTGGGCACCGGAAGTGGGGTGTTCGGGGGGGGGCGAATCTAGTTCCACTTTTCACGATATCCGTGTGTGCTGCGGAAAAGGAACTACCTTGCTTCCTTGTTGCGGAAATCATTCGTATTGTAGGCATGAAAACCTACTGGGAATTAACTGATTATATTTTGTTTATCAAAAACGTATTGTTTTTCAATTTATTATTATGTTTTATGAGATAGCGGCAAAAGTCAAAACTTATTTGTTACGCTAGGTTGTTCAATAGTTATATCCGTTTCAAAACAAAGGAAAAAAACCTAAGCCATTATTTATCAATAATAATAAAGGAGATCTACAGGATTGATGGTTACAATACTGGAGGGACTATAGAAGAATCTGATGCTATTCCTATATATTTTTCTATGGGAATTGCCATTATAGCCGCGTAAGAAACAGTAACTTATGTAGTGTGATATACTATATGCTTTAATACGGTGTCTAAATTTTACGGTAAAGGATACAAATAAAGCTGCATTAAGATGGAACAGAACAGAACCTGATAAAAATTGAACGATTTCTAAAACAGATAAATGAGGACTTTCATTTAATAGTAGCGGTTCTCCCATTTCTGATGACCCTAATATAGAATGGGACCGACCACCAGCAGTGACACAACCTGCTATAACATCTACAACTCAACTCTCAAGCGTAATAACAGTTACTCATAGCTCCGTACAGTTAATCGCAAAAACTCTTGACACTTCCGAATGTTTGGTTGTGGAGCACGACCCCGATTCCGTCAGCGTTGTTTTCACGTTACATAACTTGTGCCACTCAGAACTAGGCAATGATGTCACACCGAAAAGTTGCGCCACTAACTGCTTGTGAACCAGAGGCGTGGTAAGAAATATTACGAGTATGTTGCCACGGTTAAGAAATTGTAATTCTTCTGCTGTTTGAATGACGATAGTGTTCGTTGACGGTGTCTTTGATTGTTCTGATGCATAGTTACTGCTGGGCCTATTGGCCTTGACAGCTTCACGCGGACACGTAGTGTTTGTGAGTATGCACCGCATTAGTCATTTTTTTATAACAATGAGCACCGGACTTAGAATATTCCTTATATTTGAAACGATCGATAATTTTGAGTGTTCCATTTTTTATTCTTCTTGTTCTATGCCTAATGCTGGGACCTTAACTTTTTGCATCTTTATTACCTACTAGACGATACCCACGGCTTTGCCCGCAGAAGAGTAGAATTCATCCCATGGGAACCTATAAACGGGATAAAATCTATCCTATGTCCTATTCCTGGATTCAAACTATCTGTTTGCCAAGTTTCAGCTTATTCCGTTCAATGGTTAGAGCGTGAAGGAGGGACAAACATCCAAACATCCAAATATCCAAATATCCAAACATCCTTACAAACTTTCACATTTATAATATTAGTAAGATTCATATTTACATTAGGTACATAGTTTACCAAACACAGCAAATATTTTAGAATGAAAATTCGGCAATATAGTCAGGTAGTTGCAAAGTTTTTCATGACATATTATTTTTTTACTTAAAATAATCTATAGATAAAATACACCTGCAGTATATTTACTGTAAAGTGTAAACATGTTGGTGGGTAATGATATTTCATTAATATGTAGTAGGTAGCTACAGTTTCGCCAATGACGTGGGATCTGTTCGTTTCCGTCAATTGTAGGCAAATACGGCTATGGACTTCCACGATTATTTCATGTTCTTATGTGCGTAATGTATTTGCTTAAAAATTCAACAATGACGTGGCAATATTAAATAGGTTAGTAGCTGCTTGTTATCTATATCTAGTAGTTACGTTACTTCACGTAGTAGTTAATGATGCATGTCTAAACCGCCTATTTCATACACGACACCTAATCAATGTTTTCCATGTGTAGTTGTGATTATTTTTCTGTTCCTATTTTCAATACAATTAGAAGACCTGATTTAAATTAAACTTTAACCATCCCAAATATCAAATTCATTCGTGCCTTCATTTTTCTTACCATTAAACTCTTAAAAGTTGACATAGATAAGCAGGTATACAGCATGAATAAACAATAAAATCACTGATGACAACATGAACTCTCGGATGACCTTTCCCTTCCTAAAGACTGTAATTATTATGGAGTACAAAGAAATCGGTCTCTTCCGGTAACTGATTGCCGGAGGTAGTCTACACGCGAACGTAATAAGAAACTAAAAATGACTCTGCAAAATAACTAATGTCCGTAACCAACTTACCTACTTTTAGTAGGTAACAACTGTTGACATTGAATGCTTGTTCAGTATTCATAGAATTTAAAAGCAGATTCGACTAAACTAAACTGCCAAAGACGATTTCTGTTTTCAGATTTCGTATTAGATTACGGTGTTCGAGCTATATAACATGAATATACGAATATTCAGATTATAAAAAGCGATGACAGCACAACATGCATTTGTTATCTTTCAATGTAGTATCTTCTGCTGTAATGTTCCGGTTATCAACTGATCTTTTATCTTCCTGTCTTTTTCAATTTACTATGATAACATTTTATAGGTCACCCTCAACCGAGAAAAGATTTCCTAAGGTTACTAGAGTTTAGAAACTACAGGAAACAAAGATACGTAGGTCAAGAACACTAGAATTACCTCTACATTTGTTTGTTACCATAATCACTAGTAATCATACCTAATCGTACAATGCTAGTGCGTTACATTACATTACATGACATGCATTACATTAAACATTAGGACATAATAATTATTGACGTAATCGCCGGGTCGTTTCATTGCATGTAAATTCAATAGATTATAAATTATGGAATGAGCTTATACAATACCTCTAAGTAATCGTAATTCTAGTTCCACTTATTGTACTAGTTACTGCAATGCACGTTGCTTTGTATTATTAGTAAGTAGGTAGCTATTAACGTTTTTGTATACAAATACATACTAAGCTTACCTAAAAAAATGCTATCGCACTAACCAATGTAATTAGCAAAACTGGTAGGATAATAATCAACAAAGATTCTAAACTTTTTAAATGCTATTGTAAAATATCTCAGCGACTTCATATTTAAATTTTCAACGAACTTAAAAACAAATTCTAATTGTAAATAATCCCGTATTTTAGTCAACCTTAAAAAACTAAATAGTTAGCATCCTATTGAAATAATTAAGTAGGACCTGCGTAATAAATATGAAAGCAATTTTGGGTAACTCGTTTGGATCTGAATAGACAATTACGGCTCAACTCTAACGACTAACCCCCGGCGGTGCAGTGCGCTCAAGTGTCACATGACAAAGCAACCCTCACTCGATTTGGGATCAACGTGATCAAAAAACCGGGTCGGGAATGCACCCGTATTTTGAACGCAGCCGCGCACATGTTAACGGAGCCGAGATACAAAATCCTTTGGCTTCTTTAGAAATCTAGACGACTCACGCAACACCCGCGTTATCGTACATAGCTTCAATTGGCTTCCATTTTTTTTCGTGGAAGTAATTTTAATTAATTAATTATCATTCATGTTAGCCGCTAAATTTAATTATTGTTTTCATTACAGATGTAGTAGGTACTTACATATACTCTATCGTTTCCGTCTGTCTTACTATTTATCAAAATCTTGATGTGATTATCTGTAACTCATGCAAATTCTCAGTTACATGCTTGTTACATGCTTTTAAACCTTTCATGAATTTGCAGGGTATTGTAACCAAAAATTCCTAAAATTTTGGTTATCACTCCAAATTACAATCTTGTATTTAAAAAGTAAAAACCGATAAAAATTAAGGCGGAAGAAAGGATAAGTGGAAATAACGATCATTATTATTCGTTATTCGATGATAACTCGATAAACTAGATTAAAATACACGATTACTGTTTGTCCTTCTACATTATCAGATATAAGAAATGTAGGTGCACGATGATAAATTGTAACAAATTTTACGGGTTTAAAATCTGTATAATGTTTATTGATGGAGTCTTGGCTGTTTTTGTTGCCATGCTACTAAATATATGACATATAATATGCGTGTCATAAAAAGTATCGTCAAGGGGCGTGCTTGGTATGTCCCAATCGGGCCATGTGCGCGCGCTCCCACGCGTAGCTTGCCGACACACAAGTGTGCGCGAGCGCCGCATCGCTCGTACTCGCTATCGGCGCTTCCTATGTGTGAGAGAGCTGCTACTTCCTGGTACAACGCGAGATGCTTTATTTAAATGCTCCCTCTGTGTGCGTAAACTATATTATTTATATTCGTCCACCTCTACAAGAATATTATTACATTAACGACTTGTGTGTATCGAGTCTTTTTAATCTCCATTGTACTTCCTGATCGTGCGCCAGTGTGCGTGAGCCACTTGTTTGAATGCTAGGGAGACTTTATCTCAGTGAGGGACACAGTGCAGCGTCCGATTGCGACAACCTGCGTAGGGAGGACATGGTTGTGCGTCATGTTGTTTTATCGATACCATAATCTCATGGTCTGTATAACATTGCTCAATCATAATTTTATTTTCAATCTTAATCTTATATGCTTTGCGACTCAAACACACCATTCCCTATCTTATCTTTTAGATCACAATTATCACTAACTATTAGCACTCAATTTTTTTTAAACCATTAAACAGTTATTAAACGCATTAAATTCGTCAGATAACCGGAAATATCGGTAGTAAGTAACTGCCCACTCTGATTGCAATGGCGAACAAAGCGTTTATGTTTGTATTCTCATTGGAAACAGGAAGCATAAACTTCGCAATAATGTCTCGAATGCTTACTGTTCTGTTCTCGGTAAGAAACAATACCAGTTCCGTTGTTGATGTAAAATGTGGTTTTAGCCCGTTACCGCACTGAATGATAATAATTATAAAAGTGGTCATACTGGAGGAACTTAGGTTTGTGTAGATAATTGTTATTTTGCATGTTAATTTAGTACATATTTATAATAGCCATTGTGTAACCAAACATGTAATTCAAATTGATGTTTGTTAATTTATTTATTACTTTTTTATAGTAGCGAAGTGCTTCTTTTTCTCTACATTTTTTTGCTGCGTCCATTACTGAACAATCGGGTTTCTATAATTCTTCCTGAATCTATAACTTCACATTTTTCACCATCACAACATTGTTATAACAAGTTTCTCATTGCGTATAGAGAATACTATGCAATTAAAAATCAAATCTTTAAATCTGAATTGCATCCAAGTTTAATAATGTCGATATCGATGTCTAAATAAAGTATTCACGTCTCTAATAGTGTAAGGCGCAAGTGGACAGATGCGGCCGTTGGCAATAGTTTGCACAATTCGGGAGGGTCCGTTTATTCGCACGGAGGGAGATCTATGGGCCAGGAGACCCTCGCGTCGTTCACATCTGTCGCCTACATCGCCTCTGGATTTGATACAACGTCATTAATTGATTTCTACTCACGAGAAGGGTTGGAGATTACTTTAAATCCGATGTGCACATGTCGCGCGCTGTATCGATCGAATAGTTTTTTAATTTGTACTGTATTGTTGCGAAGATATAATGGGCGGAATAGGGTTCTAGAATCGTATCCTATTCTTTGAAAATGCTGAGAAGATTAGGTGCTGATAGTTTGAGTTATCAATCCGAGTTATTTTCGTGTCAATCAATAATCAAAAGCTTTCTTAAAATAGACGATAAATACATGTTGTCGAAAAAAATAACTGATTTTTCTGTGTAATTTACTTAGCAATTCCTTCTCCATTAAAATATCACACCTTTAAAAAATAGTAGTAGATATAAATAACGTTTGACAGTTTAATGCTTAAATGTACTACAATATATACAAACTGTATAAATAATTTTGAGTTTGTTAATCTAACAACATAATACTTATATGACCGTAGTAGGTACAGAGCGTGGCCCAAACGCCGGTCTTATCAAATCCTTCTAATATAAAAAGCGATCTCTTCAGTAGTATTATTAATGATTTATTATGGGTATTTAATACAATTTAGCACGAGAGGCTCTGCTATAAAAACGCTATTAAGTAATAAATAATAATGATAATATCGGTCACACCTAAAAGACTCATAGCTTGCTCCTCAACATTCATAGCTTGCCAATGAATATTTTCGAAGTTGACAAAGAAAATGAACTAAGTCACAAACATAAAGATTCATAGGGACCCTTCACTCACTGAGCGTACATCACTATCAATTGGTTAGGGTTGTCAAAAATCAACTTTTTTCGTTCGAAAATTCTTGGTCAATAGTAACTTCTATACCACGTCATGGCTTAATGCAATTAGTCCAATTGCAAGTGAATATTGACGTGTTGCATTCGGGGGATGCAGCCGCAAGCGTGGGACGACGAGACTGCACTTGTGGGGTTTGATCCGACGCACTAAGGTGCAATGTAATAATAATAAAACGTACTTATCTATCACATACGTAAAATATAACGGATTTCCTTTTTCTCCTTTCTATAGATGTGTGGTTCCTTGATTCGCAATTAGCTATAGTTGTACGAGTAGATTTTATTTTAGATACAGTAATTGTTTGATGTATTTTTGTAAATTCTGTGATTTAATGTGCTATAGTTTTTTACCTAGGAGTAGGTGAAATAACAGTATTTCCAGCATATTGTTAAAAAGTATATGTCATATGACAATAATATCAAAATCTAAGATCAAAATATTATATTACGGAATCAATACTTTTAGTTGAATCTGGAAAGCGATCAAGATTGAAAAAACAGCACAAAAAGATAATATCAGCGTTTATGTATATTTCAATAGTGTATAACGTCAATACAATTTATTTCGTATAAGAATTAACCCTTCTATTAATTGTATAGAAAGCGTGGGAATAAGATTAATTCTACCCTTCGCACAGGTGCACAAATCCCTTCAAATTTCGATCTCTTGTAGGTACCTGATCAGCTGTGCTCTATAGCAATGACAAAATAAAAGAAAATCATAATACGAGTACATCTACGTAACACAGAGTTACCTTGACAGTGACACCAATTAGCTTGGAAACACAAAAGCTACTTAATATACGCATATTCAAGATAGTATAGATAACCTGAATAATTTTCTAATATTGTATAATAGAATAGATAGGGCACTTTATAACTTTCCTTAGCATTTGTTCTATGGTTCCTGTAAATATTAGTTTCGTTCTTTTAATTTTTTTAAAGCTTTTATTTTTAAATATGTTGCTTTATTACGGTAGAATATTTTAAACAAAAAATAACGTTAACGTTTTATATTTTGCCTTGATTTTTATAAACGTTAATCTGGTTTAGTAACAAAATGAAAACGCATTGGATTTTGTTTTTTGTAATTAAATACCATGTAGGTATGGTTACTTCCTTGATTTTATAACTTTATTTTATAAAAAGAGGGTTTCCAATTTCACTTTATTTTATTTTGTTAATGACTATGTTCTAAAGAGTATGCAAATTTGCAAGATATCTCTCTTATCCGACTACGTTATTAATTTGGTAGGTACTTATGCCATTTATTTCAGGCGTCATCGTATTTTGGATTCTGGGAAATAAGTTATCCGGAAGATAGGTCAAGTGGCATATAAGATAATAATATTTTTAGAAATTCTTAATGTATAGTAATTTGGTAATCACCATACGATAGTCCCAACCTCCGTGCTATTGGTTAGGTTAACTTAAACCTCAAATAATCGAAT
>LGAG01000797.1:638249-667370 GCA_001278395.1 Lerema accius
TAATAGTTTCTCAGATTCCTTATAGGGTAATAGTGCCAGTTATAATCACTTTATTTTTTCTAGAAGACCAGTAAAAGCCACACTGTTTTTTTAGTTTTATTTTTTATGCTTACCTTTAAAATCTGCCGTTATGAATATTTACACAAAGTACTATGAAACCTACACTTATAGTAGAATATTTGGTTGAGGTAGAAATAAAACTATCAATAAATTCGAGTGTCTTTCAACGATTTTACTATAAATATAACCTTCTTTCTAGCGGAAACAGGAAGTTAAACTAAATAACTACAATATTTTTAACGGAACTCAAATTAAAACTGGAGACAAATCACGATCTAAATAGTTTATGGCGGATTTCCGCTATGCACCGGAATTGATAACATAAAATAATACAATTTTGTCTATCTATAACAATCCTAAAAATAAATCAGTTACTGAGGTTTAATAAAATAGAAAGCACTCAAGGATTAATGAATTCATTCAACTTTGTTCTTATATTAGGTACATACAAAATAACATAAATGGAAAGGTTCATACAGATTGTAAATCACACTATATAAAATTTTAAAAATATTTTCGACATTTTTGGGTAGATCAATCAATCTTCCATTACCAGTTACATTTACGAGTAGTTCATAATTTAAAGACAGGAAAACAAAACAGCATATTTTAGGAAAAACGTCATTGATAAATTAATTATAGGTAAATTGTCGATCACTGGATCAATCGCCTTATTCGTAGCACACCTATTCCCTATAAGGTAACACTTGTACTAACATCCGTGCCGCGAGCACCCACTAGATTGTCTGAGATTGTCTGCGTGCACGTATGATGTGATTGCGAGTTGCGACAGTTAGTACCTATGTTTTTGCGACAGCGGTGCGTTTAGGTGCACATCGGATCCGGGTCAGTCGCGTCACGTAACGGATTGCTAACGGGAGGCGGCTGGGTCGCCAAGCGGGATGAGCTACGCGGAAGTACTGCGATAAGATGAGTCGAGCCTTATAATCACTTTGATATGCAATGTTTATGCCGTACTTGCTAACTGGAAGATCCTACCTGAGGCGTAAAGACACCTTTGATGTTATTATTAAATTTGCTTAAGATTGGTATAGATTTAATCTGCTCCTCTACCCAATCTATCTGACAAGTTACCAACGCTTTGAAAAAGTCGTTTGCCTACATATTACAGCATAAATAGGGACAAAGATGAAGGAACAAAGACAAACCCAATTTCCATAAGCTTAACTCCCAGATGCGCAACTTCAGCGAGTGAAAGTGAAACAGTCTAATTGAGTGTAATCTCGCGTTCTCATTTGCAATTCTCAATTCCTTTCAATTACGCTGAATAAATGTTTTGTGGCGTCTCAGTCTGACAATACAAGTGTATGAAATGAATGTTATACAATTTAGTTTTTGTAACGGCTAGTACCTAATTTACTTCTGGTCGTATCTGGAAGTGGTATTGAGACGGTTCACGGTTGGTCGAGAGGCGCGGGCAAACAAGTTCACTGCCACGGCCGTCCGACTCGGAACGACAACCTTGCCGCTTACCTCGCCGCGTGCCTTCGCAGTTTTCTATCTACCTACTGCCAAAAACTTTAATTATGCATGCAGTTCCCCAACATCGATGAACCGAGCGAACCGTAAAAGAATCTTAGAAATTACTAACGTGATTGTCATTTAGTTTTCTGAAGGGCTTAGGAACTGGAAATTGAGACAGGTCGTTACTATTGTAAATATTTGAAGCAGACAGGTATATCTATCGTCAGACCCACCCACTACAATCAACGGAGACATTGAGTGCCAAATTTCTTGAAGCCTCCCACGCGGCTATTTAGAATTCTTATCTAGGGCACGCATACTTGATTTTTTGCCTAATATCGTGTTTATTGGTAATTTTCCTACATTATGAGTTGCACGTTTTAATTTACCATACTGGTAAAGCTAGGAGACGTTTGGTAATAATTAATGGAAGTTGTAGCTTCTTATCACTGTTCAGGTGTTAAAGAATTTTCCATTCTAAGAGAAGACTAGTTCTGATATAGTAACGAGTTTATTATACGTATAAAAATTTGCGAGGTATTTAATGGTTACATGAATAATTTTGAGTGATTAAGTTAGCATCTACTTTTGTTTAGAATTTATAAATCTGGTATAACACTAGACAGAGTTAGATCAATGAATCTATAAGGTTCATATTAAATACCTAAATGATTTTACGTTTGGGATTATGTAGGCAGAAGGATTGGTGAAAATAGATATTATACTACTATTGTAACATCACTTCGCTTCTTATTTATACAATAAACATTATTAATTTGAAAAAAAAATTGTGACCATAAAAATTTGTTTTCCAATAATATGTTAGAGGACTAAATAAATTATGGCCGGGCTTTAGAAACCAAAACGTCGAATATTGGCAACGTAAACATAATAATTATAATTAATAGGTGTTATAAATAAACATCTGTGGTGGATCCTTATTGTCACGGCAATCATCATGAAACAGAAGTATAGTTTACCTATACGAGAATAAACGTAAACTAATACCTACTTTAATTTTCCAACAATAACAATAGGTACTTTAAAGGAGCATTGTCTGACCTAACATAGTTGTAAAATATTGGTATATGAAAGCAAAAAAGATATTTTGTCACTTTGCTTAGTCATTATTTACTATCATAGTCTACGTGATATTAAAAATGTAATGCGAGGAAAATATGTGTACGTCTGCAAAGTTCGAGTAGACTTACAGACATCACAAACCTTGAGTTAATGCTAAACAGTGAATTCTAAAATGTTTCATTTCGTGGACACCTACGTGTTGCGTAAGCCTGAATCAGAGAACAGAAATGCAGTGAGCAAGCCAGAGCTCAGTCGACATGTATGTGAATCAGCGCGGCCGGAAACTGCGCCATGTTGGCTCGCTGCCGCCATGTTTACCCGCGCTCCGGAAGTTGCGCGCGCGCCGACCGTCTTTAGCCATCATTTCCACGAGTCGAACGGAATACGAGTCGGAAATATTCAGCGGTTATTTTGGGTGCCGACGTTTTTCCGCTTCGTGCAGACATTGCTAGAGTTAATCATATATTTAACGACGGAGACCGTTTTATTTATAGAGAAATTTGCCCTCAACCGTGTTTCGAAGCTCATAACTCTGTCTGAGATGGTTGTAGTCTGGAAGCGTAAATAAGATGCGTAAGATATTATTTAAATTACATAAACCCTTTGATTGGACTTATGACACATCTATATGTACCTACACGTATCTTTTCTATAAATTATAATATCTTTATACAACTTGATCGCTTAGATTGAAGAAATTCTTGTAACTGTTATCTTAGCAGTGACTATGATATGACTAGTACATTCCTGCCTACTAATTCTATTATCCACATGGCACACGTCACATAATTTGTAGGAGATATAATGTTATCAAGTTTCTAGATAATCGTAATTATTGAAATACCTACAGTGAATAGATTATACCTACTGAGATTAGGACAGTCTCATCAAAACTAATAAGTGATGTGAATAAGGTGTCAAGTTAGTTAGAGCTCATGCTTGCGTTGAACGATTAGAGCGATAACAAAACAAAGGGATTTATGAAAGGGTTATATTCACAGATGTAGTCGATTTAGGAATATACGGGTATGATGTTCTTCGATCGGTTATAATTTTTGTTCAACCAACGTAATTTCAATAAGTAGACAATGCACAGGTGTTTCGAAGAAATCACTACAAATAAAAGCTAAATATTAAGCTAAATTTTATTGTTAGTAAAATCATAATTCTTCCTACTTCACTGAATTGTAGGAGAAAATACAAATACAAAAGTATAACTCAAGTATATTTCTATCACCTCAGATTTTTGTGAGTCGTAAGTAAATGGACATTGATATTGAGCTAAACGTGGTTGTTTTACTTGTTTTAAAAGGCTATAATGAAGTGCGTCTGACGTCCCGAACAGTGCGGTGCGCGCGCGCCGGCGCGGCGGTTGGCTGTCGGAATGTGGTCGAGCCAGAGGGCGGAGGCGAGGTTGTGAGGGACAAAGCCTCTGGAACTGGTTCTGCTTCCTGTACGTGTCGGATGTCCTGCGGCTTCCTGCCCCTCCCCCTCGCCCCCGTTCGCCCCGCAACGCAACGGGTTAAGAGAAAGATGAATCAGGGTTGCTCTTCGTTTATATTTATGATTTTTGAGATTTTACTTGTTTTTTTTTGAGAAATTTAATGTAGATTTTTTTCAAATTAAATAAATTATGTTATTTACTAGAATCAGATATTTTATGCATATACAAATTTTACGTCCTAGGAATTTAGGATTGTTACAAAATTACACTACGTGTTAATAAATCTGATAGTTTGCTACATGTTGATGTTATTACCATCAAGATCTTTTATAAATTTTCTTGAATCATAAATTACACCTAGATGACATGTAATTATTTTACTGTTTAAGTATTTAACGTTTATTTTCGCATAGACCCCACATTGGCTCCTTTGTCTATTTCTTACGTTTCTTTACAATACTGTAGATATTAATTTGTCACTAACATACCGTCAAAGGACAAAAACATGAAACTCACATTTTCTACGTTCATAATGTCAGATGGTGCAGTCTCTTTGAGTTTTAATTTAAGATTTCGTATGTGTACGCAGTAGTAGCTGCTCAGTAGTGGAGAGCCCTGGCAGAGGCAGGACACGCACGATTGAGGACATTCTCTCTGGTTGTTTTTGTTGCGCTGCGGTCAGTGTAATGCAACCCGACTACGAGCGCTGTCTTCCCGACCAACAACGGCATATTAATATCCAACGTTCCCTCCCGGCCGGTGCATGTAATAGCTTTTATATTCTCCTTTTATCTGATTACTTCGATGCTACGTACGATATTTTTATTATCTACGAATAAACTAGCGTTTGCTTTTTTTGAAGCAATACATTGCTGTTGCTAATGATTGCTTACTTCCTGTTTAGAGTGATACAAGCTCATTTTATTTGCATGTACTATATCGATGTGTCTTGGAATTATTTACTTGTCTTAACCCACGCTACCTACCTACAATTCTTACCTATCCTTATTTTCAATTATGGTCGCTAAGCCGTGACTGTCGTTACGCAATCACAATTTTTCCAGCTGAAAAACAACTTGTATACTAAGTGTTATTTTAGTACCCACAATTTAGCATCAAGCTATAATAATAGCGTAGATAACTACTGCTTACATTACGGAATGACGTCCGTAGCGTCGTTCAATCTTGAAGATTCGTCGACCGCGCCGCCTCCCCGCTCGTCCGCTGAAACAATGCGCGTTCGCTTCCGCATCGTCACTTGTTTGCCACGAACAAGGCTAATGCCAAGGTCTCTGCTTTCTACACGCCTTTTTCTTAACCATTGGACAAAAATACAAGTGAATGCTCTTGAGCGTTTGTTAGGAAATTGTAAAGAACGAAGAAGTAGGTAGTACGCATTTTTTTCATGAATACGATTCGTGACGTCTGTCAATTGTTTAAGTGCGTGGCTGGCTAGACGTATTTACGAGTCTAATTCGATGTTTTTTTTAAATGAAAGTCTTCAGTTCGTAAGTTCACCGTGGTCATTCATATAAAATTTCAATACATTTTGATTTTGAAAACATTACCTAGGTACTAAAAACTTTTAGGAATTTTTACGAAGTTTGTCTTAGTCGAACCATTCGATAAAATTAATTTGAAAGTAAAAATAAATAATTTAATGATATATGTAGGTACAAAAGGGGTAAAAAAGTTGAGACAATTCTTAACTTAGTCAATTTAGCAGCTTGGTTAGTAATTTACTTGTGGTTGGTGATAATGAAAAATTCAACAAAGCAGAACAAATTATGAGACAATAAATAATTAGAAATGTAAATAACATAATTGACAGATGAGCTAACATCCGCGATTGCATTACACGAATCAAGAAAAACTGCAAGGATGGGAAAATGATTGGAATAGTAGCCGGACGTAATGGTTCCCACAATGAATCGGCCGATTACTGCGATTAATGATTAGAACTAGAAACAAGGTCTCGATCAAAATGCTGTGAAAAATTGACCACTAAAAAACCTATCGGTTTGGGTTTCATAATGAAGATGATTTTATCTTAGTCTGTCGATACCAAAACAAATCTAAACATAGGTTCTTTCATTGATTTCACGTTAAGATTGCTAAAATGAAATTTATTGTCACGCATTTTAATCGAACCTTATTATAAAATTTGACGTTTCAACAATCTACGATTATAACTTATAACATGATTGTGTATATAAGTAAATAGTAGTTCATTCTCAATAACATTATAACTTGATAATTTGCAGTCAGTTCGCGTGCAGACTCGATTAAGGGTCTATTTGTCGATCCGTTTTTTCTGTGCTGTAATAGACTTAATTGTTGATCTAGTTGTAATTGATGTTCTAAGGTTGATGGCGTCTGAATTTCATTAGCTTTCCTTGAACGGCAGGATGTAAACTGGATCTGATTAATTGTTTAAAACAGGTCCATCCCGGATAGCAGCTCCATTCACTGCTTGTGTAATTGCATTATCATCTCGGTTCAGGTTTACTTGTTGCTAAGACAGGATGTTATTAACTCGATACACGCTATTACATAGATACTAACGGTAAGATTTGCATGATGTTACTGAAAAACCTTGTAGTTCGCCTATTTTATTTAATAGCTATCGGTGTATAGTTTCTTCCTGCTTCGGTAGTCAAGTGTGGAAGTTAGGATGTGCAAAATTGGCTACATTAAGTACATGCTAATTACTATTCAGTAATGCGATTCCCGAAATACTTAATAATCTTCACTAAGACGATTGTTTAAAAAACAATGCTGACAGCATTTTGTAGCAATATTTTATTCATTGGTATGCTGTGAAGGAAATTGCGTGAAAACAAACTGTGACAAAATGGCGGCAGGCATAATAAACAAACCGCAAATTCCTTTGGAAATCGCTAAAATTTAACGATGACGAAGCACTTCTAGCTGGCAGATGACTTGACGTTCGCAACGAACTGAGATGTCGTGAGATAAGTCTTCCTACTATCTTTAAGTGTGCTGAATCTTATCAGCCCTCTGATGTGCGGAAATTTAGAAAAATCTTCGACAATGTGATTTTATATCGTATGTTGTGTCTAGCTAATAATAGAATAGTATAGGTAAACCGATATTTATGCAAACATCACGATAAGTAAATACATAAAATCAGTGTAGCGTCGGTTCGCGACGGATCGAAGTATTGACTTGTGTCACGTAATATTTTTTTTAGCCTTTATCTACTCTAATTTTATAAAAAACGACTGATAACGAAATTGTAGGTATGTAATTGTTTGTTGGTTTTATTTTAAAGTTAACTTGAGATCGATGAATGTTTTAATTTCCAGGTATCATTTACATATTTACTGGTAAAAGAAACATCTCTAGTGTTCATGATAGAGTCCAATTAAGAGTAGGTACGATATTCCGTAATTTAATGCACATGATTTAGAAATTACACAGATACATACCCCATTTCCCATATGTAAGTATTATAATATTTACCTGATCAATAAAATGTACTTATGCGACTATTTCAGTGTCATGCTAATGCCACTTAAGCTATGCGGCATCACGCATATTAAGGCTTGATATCGTTATCAATGTTATATTTCATTCGTGCTTGGTCGTTATCTTTTCAGTACCGATTCGTAAAAAATAGCAATACTAACATATAAATGTTTTCTTTGTGTATTTCTACGTAGAATATAATAATTATGTTTGTTTAATTACGCTTAAATCATAAGCATTACTCGGAATTGTGTATATTTTTTGTATGTGCTGAATTGGTAATCATTGTTGGTAGAGTGTGCACGCACTGCAAATATACCTACTATACAATTTTAATATTGCCTACATAACTTAATATTAAATTAAATAAATTGGCTATGATGATGATTAATTGATGTCTTCAAGTCAAGATTGAACAGACTTCCTTTAAGTTAGTGCGCTTACCATCTTATACAACATCGCAACTACAATTTTAAGAAAGAAAAAATGCTATTAATATACATAATATAATGTAGTACCTATAAAAGATGATAATAGGCAGTGTAATCTCCAGTTCATTGTCACCAAGTTTCGCGGGAGGGGACTGACGTGAAATTCCTCCGAGTCAGAAAGTGGAGTGTTGTGATGTGCGCGCGGCCGGCTGGAACGACGAGAGTAAGAGCTGGCGATTACACAGCAATACCGCATAATTGATTCAACAGATTTATTACACGAAAACTTCAGCTCACATTATGTAGAACAACGTAATTGCTACATAGCTGATAATGGTTGTGTAGAGTTAACGAAATTGATGCAATAGAATTTATTTAAATTAGGTATCATTTGTTTCCATAATGAGCGTAGGAGAATTGTAGTTGTATTATAAATTATCTTTAAGGCTACATCTACATAGATATGAATTGGACTTCGGTAAAATCGAGTAATAGGTACATAGATATTATTATATTCCGAAGTTTTTGAGTTCTACAACAATGTAAAGGCACGATTTTTATAAGTAGGTAGGCAAGGAATTGTTTTTGGTCATATCTTTCTTGGTTCACTCTTAGGTACTATAAATATGCTACGACTGTCTCCTACTCCTAGGTATATATCTACCAGTAGTTAAGTCTATTGTTATAACTGATTCACAAACGTTACAAATGTTCCTGTGTATATGTATACAAAGTTAGAGGCGGTAAGATCTTATGTACCTACCATGAAAGCGGCTATCACGATCGCAGCGATTCTCCATCACGATTAACCGTATCCTGTCGCCGTAAACGGAAATAGCTTATTTCGCTTTAACAGATATAATATGTATACATTAAGACACCGTTGAATCATTTTGCACCTCCGATAAATAGTGTAACAACTCAAAAAAAAAAACACTTTTCTAGAAGTAACTAATATTATATATTCGAGATTTATATAGTTGAATTAGAAGTCGCCGGCGGCTCCGCCCGCGTAATTTTACCGTTTCTGGAATATTTTTTTTTGCTGCTCCTCTCCTATTCATCTTAGCGTGATGTTATTATAGCCTATAGGTTTCCTCGATAAATGGACTATCTTACACTAAAAGAATTTTTCAAATCGGTCCAGTAGTTCCTGAGATTAGCGCGTTCAAACAAACAAACAAACTCTTCAGCTTTATATATTAGTATAGATTATGAAAGAGCAAAAAGAACAAAGAAACTTAATGCTAAAAACATTTTTGGGAATTCCCCCAATTCCAGTGTAAAAAATAGATAGCCTCTAAAAGTTGCACTCACATATTGAAATCTGTCGAGCTGATGAGAATGTAGAGCATGATAAAAAAAATAGACATACATACTCTTCTTGGAAACATTACTCTTCTTCTGGCACAGGCGGATAAGAATAAGAGTAACATTTCTGTTAGTTAAGATTTTTGAATGTTTTGAGTTGTTACACTATTTCATCGGAGGTGTCATTTGGTCACGCATGCTGCGCATAGAAACCCGGGGGCGTCGACTGCGACACGCAACCACTGTCACTCTCTTGTCACAGCAGAAAACAATGTGATTTCTTCGATTTAAGTGCTACGAGACTCTTATGACGTGAGATGCCTGCGCTAAAGATCATGCGATCCGTATTAAATCCACACATCTCCACGCGCAGTTAAACTATGCTATCAAGTACCTATCAACATATAATTTAATACTATGGATACTATTCCTATCTCAAAGAAAAAAAAATTTGTTAGCTGTCATTGTCAGACGAAGATTCAAACTCCTCGATTTGGTATAAACTTATAGTACAAAGTTCCAATTACGGTAACATATCGATTATGATTATTTTCCTAGCTGGTTTCATGCTAGGAAACCACAGTCAATCTCTAGTGACTTCCGGTGCCTGATAAATCATAGTAAAGATGTTCTAATACCTCTGCGGTTTTAAACAATTTTCGATATGAATTGATTTTGATATAAATAAAATGAAGAAATGGGCCTTTTAGATTTTGACAAGGTACTATAGTTATACAATAAAATAATACCGTCTCTAATTTCCGTCTGACGTGATATTATTATGATTTTTCTATGCTATAAATCTAATTGATTTTTTATGCTGGCTGCGTTATGATGACGTGTTAATATCCGATGAGATGACGTGGATGATGCTTGTTATGTTATGATGACGTCCGATATATTATCCGAATATCCGATGGGATGATGTGAACGATACAAAGAATTGACGTTATCAATGTTAACTATAAAACCGTACATAGGAAAACACTTCCGCAGTAAAATGAATCCTACAATGTAATTATAACGAGTACTTATACCTACTTAATAGCTTGTTTATAATTATAATCTACACGTGACTTGCGTTAAATACTTAATTAAGTAACCGATGTAAAATGATAGTTTTATTAACGACCAAGCACTAGCTAACCATCTTCCTAATAAGTCATCAATAATAACATTGTTATTTCCCATTAATTTTATCCGCCACAAAACATTAATTAACACAATCATTAATAAATAGAGACCTAAATTATGTACTTACCTACATTTATATAATTACAAACCGGAAACACATCATCTACCTAATTAATTGCGTCAAGCAATGATAAATTACTGTAAATTATATGATAATGAAAACGAACAAATCAACACGTCATACCAGTTGTAGGAATATCAGGAAAACATTGACGTAAAACGGTCATTCCCGTTTATCTTTATGAGGAATTTCACTCAAATGTTTATATAAATGATCTGTTACCAATTCGTTATCAACGAGTTGCGAACATTGTTAGGTACGATCATAATAAGTACTATTATCAGACCATTGAACTTTGTATGATGCGTTGACGTTTAACCAGATGACCTTACACCCATTACGCTTTGATCTACAAGTGCGGACATAAATAACGTATTGATTACATACATATACCTAGTAACTGTTAGCTATTAACATGACACTAGTAGTAATAAAATATTGAAGATGAGGTATAAATCGTTGGTTCTTATGTATGTATGATCATTTCCATGACACCCTCTACAAGTACAAACCCAACGATTTGACGATTTAAATTTAATCACTTTAAGTATCTTTGGATTTGTCTCAATAATTGTGGGATTGACATAAGTGATATAATTTCCCACTGTTACTTTATCGTCTTCGTCCTTAAATTTTTAGCCGTCATATTTTTTTTTAACTACTAATTTACTTAAAAAAAACAAAACAGAAGATTCCCCTCCTATAGATATTAGTTGATTACGTTATATTTAAATTTTGATAATTCCCCGAATGACGAATAACTTCGTTTATTTTGTATAATCGTAGAAAATTGAGATCATTATTCAAACTACCTGTAGATGAGAATCAGTTTTATTCAACGACACGCTTAAATCAAAACATCCGGTCAGGGAAACGAGCTCTTAACGACTAATATAAAAAGTGCCTATATACTCGTACCTACCTACTACACATACATCAAAAATATATGCAACTGCGCTTACCCCACGAGTATCGATTATCTAATGCTCCGTAAATTGTATTTTGTTTTGAAAAGAATTATCGCCTCCTCGGAACCGACGAATAGTTTGACGTCACGGCATTTCGCGACTCGAGTCATCCTACTAATATTATAAATGTGAAAGTTTGTAAGGATGTTTGGATATTTGGATGTTTGGATATTTGGATGTTTGGATGTTTGTCCCTTCTTCACGCTCTAACCGTTGAACGGATTAAGCTGAAACTTGGTGCACAGATAGGTTGCATCCAGGAATAGGACATAGGATACATTTTATCCCGACCATAGGTTCCCTTGGGATAAAATCAATATTTTGTTTATCGACTTTTGCGCGGGCGGAGCCGCGGGCATCGTCTAGTAGGAAATAAATTAGTTCCTTATTACTATTTTAAGGATCCCGCTGAGTAACGTAGTGGACTATTTAGACGTAGTTCCGCCTGTTAGCCACTCACTTAACTTTGGAAAGCAATGCGACCATGAAATTGTTAGTGTGACACGTGATAGGTACCTTAAGTTCCAACTTCCTATAATTTTCTATATCTCGGTTCATTTCTATGCTTATTTTCATGACTAACCATTTAGCTGAATTTTCCGCAATCCACATAAGGTATCTATTTCAAATTTTTAGTGTACACGTGAGATTCTGATGGTTTTCTATAGTAGTATTAAAACTATGCTAGTCTTAAAATTATTTAATATGTTTTAAATGTAATGTAGGTAAATTTAATGAACAATAAAACATAAACGATAATCTTACGCAACAGACACTTTTTACCGGATTAGTTAATAGAGATTATTGCGATAATCGATAAGCTTTCAAAACGTTGATAAATATTTACTTATAATCGATATTAATTGTCATATCTGCATGATGTATTTATCAATAGGTATTACATAATTGCAAACAAGTGAGTTATCGATAGGTTTGTAATTGTTTTGATGCATGCATCTATTAGTAATGTCCTTATCGATAGTTATAATTATAATGACCATATGCAAACTAAATTATAAGTAACAATCATATAAACTAAACTTAAATATAAGTAACAATCATTTGAATCAAAGCGGAAGGGTGACAGCACACTGAATGCGGGGAGTCCAATTGAGGCAATTGCCTGTCGCGAAAAGAAATCAAGTAGGTACTACTACAAGCAAAACGCATTTTACAGAGCTTTTGCTATACTTAAGTATTTGTAAAATATTCAGAGCAAAGTTTGAGAAAAGTTAATCTATAGAGTTTGGGTTAGAGTTAATATCCTGGGAGTTATAAAAGATTAAAAAGATAGAAGAATTTTCAGACTACTTCGATCGCGTTTCAGTCATTTCATTTTCAACTCAGTAGTAGAAAAAAAAGACAGTTGAATCAACGTTCAAAATTCATGGAGCTCTTTTACTTCTAGTGTCAATAACCTTTCCAAGGAAAAGGAGTGTAAGTTTTCAAGGTACATGTTTCTTTGTATGTAATGAGTTTTTTTTATTCAAGTAAGTACAACTTATAAAACCGTGAACAGATATTAGCTACTTTTACAGTCAAGAAGTTAATGGGTACTTTTTAAATATTAAAAATTTAGCTAATATTAAAGTGTCTCCGTGTTCGCGCGTCTATACTGTCAACAGTAGGAGTGCATGACCATGTGCGTTAGTTGAACTAAATTCGTGATGAACGCTTGTTGCGCTAATTTACAGTGTTTTAGAATAATTCCGTCATGCCTATCTGCGTTGATTGTAGCTAGACAATCTAAAGAGATATTTATCGTCTCCAATAGCTGGAGCTTTGAAGTTAGGTACTATATTAGTAATTAAAAGAGACATAGAAGAGACATTTAGTGGTATTAACAGGTCACCATCAATATCCAAGACTAGAAGTCACCGGCGGCTCCGCCCGCGTAATTTTCCCGTTTCTGGAATATTTTATTTTGCTGCTCCTCTCCTATTCATCATAGCGTGATGTTTTAAAGCCTATAATTTCCTCGATAAATGGGCTATCTAAAACTGAAAGAATTTTTCAAAAAGGTCTAGTAGTTCCTGAGATTAGCGCGTTCAAACAAACAAACTCTTCAGCTTTATATATTAGGTAGTATATATTTTAAAAAGCATCATTGACATGTTTCCGATTGAAAGCAGGAAATACGTATGTATATCTACTGCTGAACTTGCGATATTTCATTGTTGAAAGTAAATTAAGTCATAGAGAAATTCTTAAAGATATAGCTTTTAAAAGATAGCTACTATAACCAGCACACTAAAATCACAAATCTCAAACTATAACTCTTTTCTTGGTCTTGATTAAAAATACATGTCTCGATACACGAATGAAGTTAGAGCGTTTCATTTCTAGTCGCTAGCAATTCTAACCAACCCATACCAGAATTAATTGTAATCGACACATGAAGAGCTTTTTCAATCGGAACTAACTACTTTCCGACCCTTGTAAGGATTTGTAATTAGTCTAAAAAGAGAATTGAATATGAAGATGAATTGATTATGAAGTTAAACGGTAAAGAGAGACTCAAGTCGACAGCAAAACAAAGCACGAACTAACGACAGATGTTTGTAGCTCGATGACGTTCGCAATAGTGGATCCAAGCGGAAGGGTGGCGGTGTCTTCAATTGGCGCAATTGGCAGTAATTGTGGCCGGAATGTCCGGGCGCGGCGCGCGACCCCGACTTATACTACCTATCATGTTTATTTCCACTCGCTTTTGTTACTGGTTACGTTACGATGTCACACTAAAAGTACTTCACTTCTAAAGTTAACGTACAAAATTTACCATAAATACGGTTGTAATAACACTTTGGAGAGCAGATAGAGACTTACAAAATGTGAAATTAAAAAATAATATGTAATATAGTTTTCTGATATCCAGCGAAGTAGCTAGGTACCTATAATTGAACAAAGAGGGAGGGGAGTGACCTATATAGCGTAGTACCTACCAATTCTTAGCATTATATTATTATGTATTTACCTATCCCTTATTCCATGATTCTTAAGTCTAGTGTACCTCGCAATTATCAATATTACCATATTAGCTGCTACCCTACCTTCTAATTTATGCAAAAAATATTCGTAAATAGATATAGGTATTTTTGAAATCGCCAATTAACCCCCATTACATTTCCTACACTAGATATCGCCTTAAAAGATTATCTGTAAAATTCAAGTTGTCACTCGTACGAACGTTTTATAATTGTGTGTAAGAGTATTTGCCGGTTAATAATGCATGTAGTAGTCACGAACGGAGCGCACGCGCAGCGCAGGGCGACGCGGAAGTGTGTGCGACTTCCGCGTTCCGCCATCTTGGCTAACTGCTTGCTAGATTCGCGTCTGCCTGATCTTGCTATTGGATCTCGAAACGTGCTAGCAGTACGTGCTAAAATTAAAATCATGCTGCGTTAACGTTAACCTAAGCAATAAGTAGGTACTGAATTACTTGAAAATTACTGCTCCTTTTATGAAGAGGAAAAGGAAGTGATTATGGTTTTTATGCACAAAAAGTGCAGTCATGGGTTGAGTATACAAATATGTCTGTTTAATAAGTGTGATTATTGCTAAATTAGGTAAGTAATAAGTTAGTAGATACCGATGTTATATAAAATATTCTTGCGTTTCTTTGTTGTCCATAGGATTCACGACACTGGAAATTCTAATGAAGGGCTACGTGTAGGTATGTTCATTGGTAATTTATCTGTTACTCTATATTTAATGTCGAGGCGGCATTAACACAAAGTGCCTGCTGCTAAACTATCAGTTTCTGTATCTTACACTCTTATAGCTAATTAATCACTAGTAATTTGATAGAGATCCTTATTTAATTGGCTTACCTTATGGCTTATAAGGAATGAAGAAAAAAATTAAGTAGGCAATTAAATTTATTTATCAACCAATGCCTAAAATATAAGAGTAAGTAGAAACCTCTATGTAAATTCTTGATCAATTTTCAATTCCCCTTTCGTTTACAGGACAATTTAAATAATCACAAGACATTTGGTTGCAAAATAAGAGAATTGCTCGATACAAACTCGAACTGCAACACCTAACAAGTTAATAAACCAAATGAGCCGGTACTACATTATGTCGTAGCAACAGACTTGTAGTAACAGTCGACTGCGGCTATTCCGGTTTTCAAAGTTATCGAAACACCAAGGACTTACCCAATTCAATTTAATTTGTAGTGATGTAATTCCACCTTATATATCCGGTAAGATTACGTTTTAAAATGTTACAATATATAGCAAGTGTGTTCTACTTTTGGAAGTAAATTGAAACCACTAAAATATCACTTGACCAATTCAGCTCGTGCTTGTGTATTTATAAGTTTGTCAATCTTTCAACAATTGTTATTCATTTTTCCTTCTAGACGACACCTCTTACAACTTCCCAATTTTAATCCAGTAGGTACCTTTATCTATAAATGTCTGTTTTTATATATCAGTGTATAAGCACTTATGCAATCATTATTTAAGTTTTGCACGCTATACTTTTGTGTCAGAACACCATTCTGGATTCAAATCTACGGATCTACTTCTAGTAGTCCTACGTCCAATATGGTAGTGACTATTAGCTTTGATATTGCCTTATCGAGCTCGCAACAGATCATGCAATCAGTGCGCTAATTTACATGAAGCATAATATCTGCAATAACGTACCTATGTGAACTGAACGTACTGGGTTCCCTCACCCTCTCTTTCTAATTACGGAATAACTTGGTGGAACAAAAAGAGATGACCCACTTTCGGGACCGGTCGTGCAAGATCGGGCGCGCACCGTTGCACATATTACGTGTTAGAAGATGAGGTTAGGTATACAGTATGCTGTACGAATGCAGTCGAGTAACGGAACCCACCGATGTGAATTTTCTCGCCCTAATAGAGTTTTTGCCCGCCTTTTCCGATATTGCGCGTGCGACGGTACTTATGTAACGGTGTGCAATTCCAATTCACGCTATCTGTGTTTTCCGGCAAAGTCGGTCAATCATTTCAATCCGATATGACAAATGCTTAGTTCAATTCTGTTAAACGAAAATATACAATCGTGTTTATATTTTTATAAATTATCATTTTTAAATATCTCGTTTTGTTGAAATATCTGTGACAAGTTTATCTTTTATCTCTAGATTTTTTATTCTAAAGTTAGTTAAATCTCTGATGACAAAGCCTCTAATCTACAAAGTAGTTGCAAAATCATAGTTTATTTTTTGTCAATGTGTTGAATGAAACAACTTATGGCGACATCTGAAATAACGAATATATTTATAAGGGCATGCTAGAGTAGGTAATAGATAGATAACTCTCTCCCAGGACGTGTGGCACCTTTACTTTTTTTCGAAGGAGGCTAATACTTTTCGAACGTATTAAGTTAAGAGCTTGGTATTTCATATTGTGTTTTTTTAACATCAAGACTATTGTAAGTTTGCAGTTATTGGTAATGTTAAGAAAAGTTATCATACTCCTGAAAAAAATTGTCGTCGTAGAACAGTGTAGGTATTATTTGATCCCATAGAGAATTGGTAATTGGTTAAGAAAACGTCATATCCCTCATATCTCTTTAATATTAAAAAAGAAATACAGTGTTCAAAAGAAACGCATATACTGGCGGTTTACACTTGATACCAATTTTTGTGTGAAAGAGCTGTAGGTACCTGTTACGAAACAGATAATTTAATTAAAAAAAAAACAATCATATATTTTTCATGTAGGTTGAACATAGTACGTATTAAATTTTTGACATAAATCAATTGTTACAGTAGTATATGCAGTAGTAGTGTACTCAGTTGGTTAGGTAGTAGGTAATCTGTGGTATTAGGAAACACTCGAACGACAAGGAACATTGGCGGAGAGCGGGGACGCCCGTGGCGCGGTGGCGGCGCGCGGCGTGGGGCAGCGTGGTGTGGAGTGGCTACACTCCGACAACACCGCGGACTACGTAATCCCTCCGCAACGGCACTTCCTGAAGGTGGCGCAAGCGTGCGAATGTCGGCCGTCGAGCATTTCGCGCCACTTTCGTAATTCGTTGCGTGGTGCGACCGGCCGCCCGGCCTGGCCCGCAGGAAGTAAAAGTTCGAAGGTAAGAAAGTAGGTCTCCGCTGTAATTGGCAGCGCGCCTGCATACTGATGTCTACGGTATAAATAGGTTGCGGGCACCTGCACCGCGACTACCAGGATACGGAAAATGTCACTCCGGCAATTAACGATGAATTAAATCAGGTGCTTAATATTAAAATGGCTCCATGGAAGTCATCGAATTAAAGCAATCAGCGTCTTCATTTCTGTACTCAGAGACGAATAAAGAACACTTCACCTCGCACTTCAATTTCGACAGTCGCAATCCTGTGTGGTATTTGTGGAACGATAGTATCTAATCCTCTGTTACGTTAGATCATTGTGGGAGCATGACATAAGTTGCGTCGGCACGCCGCGGCCGCGGGCGCAGGCGCCGTAGCTCTGACCCAATCCGGAGGCGCGCGTCGTCGTTGTCGTATAATAACAAACGTAACGCGGTTCGCCGTGAACTAGGCCGCGGATGAGACAACAATATACATTCCGTTTTTAAAATATAATTAATTATTTGGCAATTCAATCCATGTGATATTGACATTTATCTCTATTTATTTACAAACTAAGTACCTATAAATAAAGTTAAAGCAAGTACAACATATTCAAACTTTGTAGTGCCTAATTAGGTATCTACTTCCATTTTTTCTGTAATTTAAACGAATAATATGCATACCATGAACAAGAAAATTTATGACTGTGGTTTGTGATCCAGAACTGAATATTTGAAAACATAACATCGGAAACTTATTATGATGAACCATGGACAAAATATGTTTATTCAAGTGGCGATTTTAATAATAAATAATTTATTCAGTTTACACAAATATTAACGTTATTTTGTCTACCATATTCATAGGTGAGATCATCGTAAGAAAAATTTCATTATGAAAATAATATTTTCATTATGATGGAAAATGCCTACACGATAGGAACTGTACGATCATTAAAGCCGCATTGACGCTAACAACATTATGATTTTGCTGACTATCTAATACCGGTAATCCGGTCAATCTGTAATACGGGCTATGGTTGCATCAAACTAAATTCTTTGCAAGTTGTACACTTTGCTCAAGAAATTAGGCAGGCCGTCGCAATAGAGGAAGCGTTGCGTTGATGAGCTACCAGGTGCCTGCCGCCATTTCGACAGCCGCGGCTTGCAAAATCGTCAGATGAAAGCTGACCGAAAACGTCCGGAATTCGTGTCAGGAATCCTGATCCGGTATTAACTGTAAAGGAGAACGGGGTTGAAAAAGCCGGGGATAAGTCTCTTTCTGATATCGAAACATTCGCATCGTCAAAAGTTAACCCCGAATCTTACAATTCCGCTGTCCCCTATCAGTTCCGGACAGTGCTCTTTTTATCAAATCTAGACTTACATTGTAATTTACCCTCCATTTAGGTACTTATCTTTAGGTACCCTTATCAGATCGTTTATAACACAAGACCATTAAAAAAACTTTCAGAAGTAGGTAGGTACCTAGATTAAGATTAACATAGACATGACATCTTACCAAACAACGAACTGGCTTTCGACATTATAAACGCCAAACTTTGTTGAAGGAAAATAAACGAATACTGACTAACGTCATCAGTAGGAATAACTTTAATGACCATCAACATCGAATATAGAATATTTCTCAGCTCGTTCCCAACATATTGCTATTTATACGCAACTATTGTTTGGGTTTCTTCGTTATCTTTATATGCAGAGCATAGACATAGATAATTGTCATCTCTCTATAAATATTTCTAGAGAGTCCTCCTCTATCCATGACCCATTCTGAGATTTGAGTTATTTAATACTTCTTCATACCATCATCCGAAATTAAACCGATAACAAAACTTCGACATTTTATTTACAGTTTAATTACGTGAAGCTTTTACTGTTAACTGAACTGAAAATGGAGCGAACGTAAGAAACTTCGGTTGACTTCAAAGGAAACCGGAAGCCGGAAACCGGAAACGTGGTAAGGGTTAGACCGGAGACGGCGCCCGTTTCCGGAGGAAGTTCGGCGCCAGGAAGATGGGTAGATAGAGTTGAGTAAATACAGCGCTCGGCTGCCATACTGTTGGATCCTAATCGATAAATCTGTTCAGTTTTGCATGTCTGTTATATATGGTTTCCGTCTCCTGTTTACTTGCTCACACAACGCAAAGAAGCATAAAGGAATGCTATATTAAAAAAAAACAAATCGACGAATAATTAAGAGGGCATTAAAGATACATTTAATTTGACATTTGCAATCATTTTAACATAGGACCGATGAAGGTTATAATTTTTGTATCCGCGTCGAGCTCGAATGATCGATAATAAAAAGAAAAAGGATGTACTCGTATAGGTTAAGACAGTATCGTTTGATTGTGATCGTGCAACACGAGGAAGGAAACACGTTGATATTTCACGTATCGTCCACCGCCGACCGGTTCTGCAAGTGTTATTCCGAAAACGAGATGACGGTGGACTTTCCGGCCACACGTTATTTTTAAACGTTATGTTGTCTCGCTTGTGCCGCTGTCCATGCTGCAGTCAAATAACAAATCATATACTTCTTAGAGTTGTCTAAAAATGCTGTTTTCTAATAACAAAGGCAGTTACAGTAGACGAGAAAATTTTATCTTAATTTACTACCTTTATTTTTCCTTTTTCGTTTTAGTACCTACTACAGCTTTTCTTTCATGCACCTAGGGTTGACTGGACAGTGCCATAAGGCGTTTTAGGTACATTTTAAATAAATAAATAATCATAATATTTAACCAGAGTAAAAATCTCATTATGTACCTACCTACCTATTTGTAACAACTCAATAAGTTTTCTAAACAGCTTATTTTTTCTTATTTATGTAATTAACTAATGCTTATGCCAAAAATTAAATATCTCTACAAATTACTAGTAAACTTCTAGGAAAACCTATTTCTTACCGCCAAACTACTACACATCGGATTGTCGAAGGATGACAAAAGCTATTTTTTGTTGACGGACATCAGTGAAGGTCACTCGGAATCGGTCTAGGCTCAGACGAGTTCAAGCAACAATAAAAAACAAAAAAATATATGACACATCCAATAATGTAAGCATTAATAAAAAGATTTTCAAAGGTTATAGGTATAAGCCACGAATCATTAATTTTTATGGTATTCAGTGTGAGTTCTATAACTACAATCTTAAGATAATTTCTTAAGTAGTTCTTGAATTTGTATTAGATTTTATGAAACCTGAGCGACTGATTTATCGACAAAAGATATCAAGTGTGGAATAGACGGATCCGGTTTGACTTTTGTATAAACGGACCTTAGAATTATCTGAATATCCTACAGAAAATATTCAATTATTAATTTTGTTTCTAATTAAAATTAAATACATGTACAAAGTTATTTTTCTGTCGTTTTCACGAAAGAAAATTGTTTGAAAATTGAACAGGAAATATTTGGGATTATCACAGTTAATTACGTTCTTTCCTTTGTTATATTGAAAAGAAAAATTTAATTCTACTGTCTTGATCATTTTATATTAAAATCATTTTCTATATCTATTATGTTAGTTTATATAATTGTATATTATTTAACGTCATTCTTAGATATGGCGCGTTATATTGCTGTTAACAATGTCTCGTGCAATGACTAATAGAGTTCCTTGGAGTCACGCGACTAGTACACGTAATACCTATGATTACGACTTATTGGCTTGAAAACACTTGATAAATACGCTAGATGTAACTCATATAACGTATTATTAATACCTAAGTTATTAGTATTTAGTTATAAGACATTAGCTAAAGAAACGCCATGCTTATAGTAAAAAGCAAGGCTGCTTTGAATAACTTAGAAAATTAAAAAAATACTTTACGATAAAACTTTAAGAGCCTATGTGTTAATAAATTGTTTTTTTTTTTTCCCCAACTTGATTGTAAAGGTTTTTTTGGAATTTGACTACATAATAAGGTTTTTTATAAGTATTAATTAAGCTTAAGTCTATCATTTATACTTACATGTAGACATAAATAAATTTAAATCTTAAATATTTTAGTTACTGGCTACAAATTATGAATAAATTTTGCTATCCGAAGATAAATTAATTTTGTAGAGTAAAATAATTATATAACCAACCATTGGCGTAATAAAAACAAAAGTAAACGTCGACGAAATGACGTGGTTTATTAGGAATAACAATACCACTACGATTGATGATAAAGTTTTCAACGGTAGTAAGCCTTTGATTAAAATGCTATCGAAGTTACTCGAATTGTTTACGGTCATTGATTGATTTCCTCAAAAAATTAAATCACAAAGTAAAGATTACTTTAATTTTAATTTTCTAATCTGCTTCGGTCCAGCTTTAAAGATTACGATTGTAGAGGAGAGAGATTCATGCACAAGTTTTGTTACAAATGACTTCTCAACCTACAAATCGCCTTTTTTTTTGTTTGGTCAATATGCCTTCTCTCGGCAACACTGATGATTCTAATCAAAATAAAACAATACTCATCACTTATCATTTTAGTCCGTTTATTTTCGTTATCTCTGCATATTTAAAAAGCCGTTGAATATGTATGTTCGGAGAGAGATCTCGATGACCGCTTCAGAGGTCAATGTCAGCTATAACGAATTTTTGAGACCTTCATATTTTCTCCAACATTATTGCCGGTTTTCTTATTGTATCATTACAAATTCATAAAGAATTTTGACAACATAATTATCTTTAATTATAGCAGCATTCACATTCAAAATATTTTTCTTAATGATGTAGGTATCAGGAAATCTGCACATATTCGAGATTTACCTAATAATAAGTTATGTTATGTTAAGTTTCCTTTTTAAATATTTGTAATGTGCAATTACCAATCCCCTTAGATCGTGTTAAACTCTATGGATACTCGATTATTTTCTACATATTTTTAAGAAATTCGTAATATTAATTAACCTTAAATCATCGACAATTATAATGGCATCACCACACACTTTCTACGTATACAGTACACTACTTATTAGTTTTATGAGTTCAACATTGGCAGTTGTCTGCTGCAGGAGGCATGCGCGCGCGGCGTGACAGGCGACCGACCAATTGGTCGAGATTGCGCATTTCCGTCGCGCCGCTTCCGGCCGATAACAGCAAGACCGTGGTAAGTACCGGACTCCGGACTCCGGACTCCGCTACGGTCAATGGACTCCGACAAATAGGTACTTCGAGACTACAATACAACAATCTACTCCAGAAGTCTTGTAAGCCAACGTTTCCTTACAATGGTATCTCGGAACTTGTTATGTTTAAGTATTTAACTCGGAAATACTTTAAGATAAGGACTTGTTTATTTCAATACAACCACTATTTTACCTTATTGATAAGATAAGTAGTAATAAATAAGTACGCTACTTACCTAATAAATAGTATAACTATAAATTATTGGCGGTTAAGATCAATTTCAGTAATGTATCTTTTAATTACATAAATTGTTCATGACCTTCTTCATTACCAGTATATATGGCTCAAAATCACCAAGGTGCAGAATTGCCTTTGCCAGCAATTTAATGTCTTAAATATTGACTTAATTGAGAAAAGAAAATGAATACAATATGACAACTAACCTATTTTGTGTGTACATCAAACAATATAATTTATTAATAAAGTAAATTTTAAATTAAATCAATATACAAGCATAGAAAGTCATTTCGGGAACGCGTCCAAATGTACGATCTTCAACAACAAGTCAAAGATATAGATTGAAAAGTTTAAGGTACTTAATACCTATCATTATTTAATATACCATATTTTTTATACAAAATCTAGTTTTGAAAAGGTTACTTAAATATTATTTATTTTTAAATCATAAAAATTCACAAATACTTTGTCCCATAGCGCTCAAGTCATTTCAGTGAACGCATCGATAATCGAACAAAAATCCTTTTACGTGAACGCAGCCATTTTGTGTCAAACGTCAGTTGAAGAACGAAACAATAACAAAGCCGGCTGTCAGTGCATTTTGTCAACAAATAAATTATTTTAAAGTGGTAAGTACCTTTTAATTTGTTCTTTGTACAGCGTACATTAATAGTCCGTCAATTCGGGAACGATATTATAACATTTAATTATTGATAAAATATTTTTTTACAACATAAAAAAACAAAGTAACCTCATATATTTTACTATTATTAACGTCAGGTGACATTTAAGATGGCCGCCGTTCGATTAAAGCGCGCGCTTATGTCAAATCGTCATTTCGTGAACGGTCATTTCGGAAACGTTCCCGGACATGATGACACATTCCCGAAATGACGGTTGCGTTCTCGGAATGATATGTTTTTTTTTTAAGGGCGAACTACTTAATTTTTTTATTAATTTATTTTATAATTTCGTTGTTTTTTTATTACAGCGTAATGGTGGCTCCTGTTAAAAAAAATAATAAAAAATCTCTAAAAAACCTTAAAAAGGATAGTGCAGCTTATTTGCGCCAAAGAGAAAAGGCAAATGCTAGAAAAAGAAAGTTTTTAGACAAGATGACAGAAGAACAGAAAGAAATTAAACGGGCTAAGGACCGGGAATATTACAAAAAGAAAAAAGCAGAAAATAAAGTGAAGAAAATTAGTGGTATGACTGAACGAGAGAAGCGAATGCAGAGGAAAGATTGGAAAAAAGCATCAAGAAAATACAGAGATAAGAAAAAAGCTTTAGCAAATTTATTAACTGATACGCCGCCACAATCAGATGACGACATAGCCGTAGTACCTCCAAAGAGAAGACAAGTAGGTAGAAAAGCAGTTCGAAAAGATAGGGCAAAAGCATACCGAAAAATACAAAAGCAGGAAAAAACTATTGTTGAAATGAAGCGGAAAATTCAATCTTTAAAGAAAAAACTACTAAGAAGAGATGCAAGAATGAAAACTGTTCCAAGTCCCATCAAGAAAATTGATGCATTAATTAAAGATATTCAAGTACCTCCTGAAGTACACAAACGCCTTCTATATAGTGAAATATTGACTAAGCAATTGCAAGAAAAAGCTGATTCTTTTCCAAAAAATTCAAAAGAGAAAGAAGTCTTTTATAAATGTATCAGCGGAAGCATTTTGCGAAAATACAAAATGTTACATATGGCCAAGAAGATTTTACCAGCTAGGACAAAGGAAAGAAGTTACAAATCAATTTTAAAGTCTGATGCCAAAGTTCGCGAAATAGTTTTAAAGAAAGAAGTTCGCCAAAAAGTCATTGGATTTTTCGAACAAGATGATGTAAGTCGAATGTGTCCATCTAAAAGAGACTCCGTCAAACATAATGGCATTAAAAAACAAAGACGCGTACTTTTATACACAGTTAAAGACCTGGTGTCAAAATTTGCAAAAGAAACTGGAATTGCTTTATCATATGCAACGCTATTGAGAGCAAAACCATTTTGGGTCGTGATGCCAAAATCAAGAGATAGAGAAACATGCTTGTGTGTCAAGCATGCAAATTTTGAAGAGAAGTTAAGTAAACTGAAATATACAAAAGAGGTTCAACATGCGTCTGTTGAAAAGTTTATTGAACAATACAGTTGTAATGTTAAGTCTTACGACTGCATGAATAGTTATTGTGAAAAATGCAAAATTCCTGAGTTTGAATTAGGAGATAATAGAGATTCTTTGACTTATTATATGTGGAGATCCGTTCAGGAAGATAAAATTGTAAGAGGTGAGAAAAAGACTTTTAAGATAACAAAAAAAGTTATGATTTCGAGTACAGTCAAAGACTTGAAAATTGCTTTGTTTGAAGATATTCCGGCTATGAAGAAACACTTATACGGCATTTACAGTTACAACAAATTAAAAAAAGAACTGAAAGAGAATTTACATGAAAATGAGGTGATGGTACAGATAGACTTTTCAGAAAACTATACTACAAAGTACGCAAATGAAATACAGTCGACCCATTTTGCTAAGAAACAACTATCTATTCATACAGGCGTATACTATTTGCGAAGCGATAACAGTGATTTAATATCAAAATCTTTTGCTACAGTAAGTGATAATTTGGATCACCAAGCACATGCCATATGGGCTCATATGAAAATAATATTAACAACAATTTTGGAAAACAAACAAATTGACACCCTACATATTTATTCTGACGGACCAACATCGCAATACCGGAACCGTACAAATATAACTCTTTGGATAAAGACATTGGTTACTAATTTTCAACAAGTGACCAAATCTACTTGGACTTTTAGCGAGCCTGGACATGGTAAAGGCCCTATGGATGGTGTAGGAGGATACCTAAAAAGAACAGCTGACAGACATGTCTTGATGGGTAATGACGTCAGAACTGCCTCGGAATTCGCTGATTTGTTCAAAAACGCTGCTATTGAAGTAGAGGTAATCCCGGAATACGACGTTATTGAGGCAAAAAACAGTGTACCTAAATCTTTGGATGCCATTCCAGGTATAATGGACATCACAAAAGTGTTTTGGCAAAAAGGCTTAGACGTTTCAATACAATTATATCGATACGAACATTTTCATAAAGAGTTAAAACTATCGAAGCTCTCTAGCCTTTTTAACGTAAGTGCAGTTGAACCTGAGGATGTTTCGATGCATGGAATTGAATCTCCTATTGACGAAGAGTCTATGATAACAGATAACCATTTTAAATTTAATAATAGAGTAAGCTTCTATAAATCTGTATACAACTCATCTTCCTCGGAAGATGAAGATTTTATGGCAATAGTTCGTCGTCAGCAGATTAAAGATAAACATATGGATGTAAACGCAAGTTCATCTTATGGCAAAGAAAATATACATCCAAATCTCGTATCCCCAGGGACATTCTTGCTTGTTAAAGTACCTACGGAGAAGCCAAATATTTATTTCAAATATGTTGCTACGTGCCAGACTTGTGTCGACGACGATGATGGGGAAATCTTAGTAACCTTTTTGAGATCTGTGCGAAACAATATTAGAAAATTCAAACTGGAACCAAAGGATGTGTCGTATATTAACTTTGAACAAATAATCAGTATTATTCCAACACCATGTGTTAAAAAAGAAAAAAAACAAGAATATTATTATTTTGATAGTGATATTGATGTTTTCGAAAAATATTAAGTTTTGTATTTTAAATATTTTTTAGTTTACTTGTCTTTCGTGACAGAATTTATTGTTGATTTTCTTACGTTACTAATATATGTTTTTACTTTATTTGTAGAAGTTTACTCAAGAAGTCAAAAGACGCAAATTGTAAGAACTGATTAAACTTTAAGAAGAAAATATCACTAGACTGTTTTATAAAAATGTTAAAACTCATTTATAATAAGAATTTATTAATAGTAAGAGTAATTTTTCTTAAGTGTTAACAATATGGCAATATAAAAAATAATTTTACTATTTAAACCGTTGTTTATATTTACATATTTCCTTATATTTATACCTTATGATATCAAATCATCATTTCGGTAACAATTTTGTCATTCCGAGAACGGTTGATCATTTCCGGGAACATTATAATATCTCAAAAAAAGTTACTTAAATTGAGCATTTCTTTTTAAACTTATTTTTTATTTCATTACAGTACTTTCATTCTGTTCATTTAGAGTTGATCAAATTATAAGAGTTTTGGATATTTTGAAATTTCTTAAATTTTATGCACGATACTAGGAACATTTTTAATTTTTTGACGTATTTTGCTTGTAAAAGATTTTTTATGCGTTGTTTTCATTATTTATTACATAACATAGATACATAATATAGAAATGTTATTACACAAACCTTAAATTGTGAACTTTGTTTTGTTTTTTTTTGATTTTATCAAGCTTAGAAAAACGTTCCCGGATTGAGGGTTTTTTGTGCAATATTAACTAAGGAACAATATTACTTAAAAAGTCTAGAATTCTGTGCGCTGCCCTGTTAAAGTTTATTAAAATACAAATTTTGCAACAGTATAAACTAAGAATGATCATTATAGCTAGCAATTTTTTTTGTCACAAAACCAATCTTGAAATTCGCAACCTTGGTGATTTTGAGCCATATAATGTTTTTTCTTAATAAGTACATAGGTATTGTAATGTAAATAATGTAATATGAAAGTACCTAGTATCCTAGAAACACCGTGTCAAGTAACACATTAATCAAATTGTTCACCTGCGTAAGCAAGTATATTATACAATTGATCGACTGAAATATAATTCATTTTACTAATCGGCTTATGAAAGATGTCTTTCTGTTAAACTTATCAATAGGTAGTCATTTGTTATTTATAACATGCAATTGTTTCTCAACAATCAAACAATTGTTTTTTAACAGCTTATTTAAAATCTGTCATTTGAATAGGTATATCAGCTATTAATATTGCCATTCATATTTGCAGCATCATCTCAACTTCTGCGAAATCAGAATCAAATAGTAAGGAGTCGTTCAATATTATCATTTCAGGATTCAATATTCACAGTGGATTGATTAGCCTAGATAAGAAATGGTATTTATTTCCTGTAGCTCACCTTTTAAACTATTTATACCAAGTTGACGTTGATAAATTTCTAACAAAAACTATGATCGGTTGATGTTCGTGACTGGCATTGGTTAATTAATGTATTAAGTAAGTACAGATCACAGTATTATCGTGAAGTACCTGATCATTGCGAAACTATTCGACTACGCAACGCTGAGACCGTTAAAACTACTGTCACCACGCTTACTTTGATATTAAAGAAGTTTTGTACAACTGCGTGAAAGAAAACTTACTTAACACTGAAAGCCTAGTAGGTACTCTACAACTGTAAGCTAAACGTGCATATAATAGACTTGAAAAATACTTCTAATATCAGTAATTTATTCTATTGCTACGTATTCTTATAAAGTTTTATTACTTTTAAATGAAAAAGAAAAACTTAAGGAATATATCGCAATTCTACTGCCCTCAATGACCTTCAGAAAAAGGATACGGACACAAAAGGTCATAGATTGACAATATATTATGTGAGTTTAGAATAATCGTTGAGGTCTTTTATTTTTTATTTACCTACAAAAAAATAATAAATGGATTGCGTAGCAGCTATTTAAACTTACGTCTTTATGCTGCCTTTATTAATTGTGAATTCAAGTAGTATTTAAGATAAATTAGTGGTTATTTTAGGTAAATTTATGAATTCCTGTATTAGGTAGATACCTTAATTTTAGTTAATTTTAGTTAGTTATAGCAAAGTGGGTTTAAAATTTATAACGGCCCTATACAATTATTGCTAAGCAAATCAATTAGGCCCAAACCAAAACGTTCAAAGCTTATATTTTTGAACAACAAAAATATTTAAAAAAATACAGCCAATGTCTCTCCTACAATGGGGGCATATCCAAGACACCTCGAAAATCTAAATCCGTGAAACTATTTACGCAGTAAGTAAAACATACCAATTAAAAGGACATACTTACATAAATACACCCTAAAATCATTACGCTCCTTGTGGTGAAGTCGGGTAATTATATAAAAGAATTATCATTAATTATTAGTATTATCATCATCATTACAACCCATAACTGTCCCACTGCTGGGCTCGGGTCTCCTCTCACAATTCTT